>VZTU01019469.1:0-103183 GCA_013400835.1 Zapornia atra | reverse complement strand
TAGAATCTGTCTGAGAAAACTGCTATTGAAATACTGGAATTCTCTATAGCTCTTATCTGAAAATGCTTTATCTTTTTACCCATGTGAGTGTAAACCAGGAAGGCAAAATGCTTGATTTAAATTTGAAGTGAGAAGAAAATCAGAAGTAGAAAATTGGCAGATGGCAGTGTCATGCCTGAAGAAATGCAATGTTACAGTTACTTGTATTTAATATGCTTCTAAAATAATTTCCTTAACTCTTCTCCAAAGTGCAGTGTCTAAATGTCATGCAAGGAGCAAAGCAAATTAAAAAAAAATCTGTATTTCCATGTACAGATTGTTCAGGCTGAAATGAATATCCTGTGGAAGAGTGCGTCCCTGGATCTTTGCATCCAAGTTGTTATCTATTTCTGTACAGACATTTCTTTCAGAAAATCTAGTCCAGAAATTCACTCTTCATCAGAAGTTTGAGGATGACAGGATCAGCCAAGGTATCTTTCAACCATTTCATTACTTATTTTAGAAACAGCTGATTTGTGTCTATGTAAATTATACTCCTACTAATCACAATGCTATTTTTTCTGGCTTTTGAAATACTGAATTAGGAAACCATGGCAGTTATTTTTGGCTTGTCCTTTATTTAGCATCTGTCCATGTTTAAGAATTGTTAGGCATTGTAACAACAATAGGTGAAGTAATTGGAGAAGCCAGAATCCTTTGATTTGATCCAGGTTATATGTAAAGTGTAGACCAGGACATCATGGTGGTATCTGTGCTTTCCAGAACAGCTCAGATTTTCTGTGGGAAAATCTGGATCCTACTGTGTCAGCCACATATTACAACAGAGTTAAAGGAGGAAGATATGGCAAGTAAAGGAATAATCAAGGAAGTCATTTTCAGCTCTGGATTCAAAATATGTTTTGTGAGAATTCATTCCTTAGATTTGAAACCAAACGCACTCTTACATTCAACTTTGGCAGGGAGCACTGGAACAGCAGGACCTCTGAGAACAGTCAACTCCCAGGCTCAGCTACTCTCAAGAAGATTGCGCTTTCTGCAATTTTTATTTCTAATGTTTGTGAACTCAAGTTTGTTAGCTTTTAATCAGAAGAACAGAGCAACAAGATAAGTTAGATTAGATAGTGTGCTTTGTCATCCCATCATCAAAAGGGATCTGCTAGTTATTTTTATTTCAGCATATTCCTTACCTGGAAGCCAAGTTTCATTTCTGATTTTGTAAGCCATGCTGAGCTCCCTCTTCCACATTCAGAACTCAATCAGAAATCATGTGTATATACTTGAGTTTCTTCCAAGTGTACATACTTGAGTTTCTTTTTTCCTTCTGGGATACTGCACAGAATCTTGTTTTGGTTTATTCCCATGTTGGAGCTTGACACCAAAGACAGAAAACCCACAACCATTTGCATTTATCTTTAAGGTCATTCAGCTATAAAGTGAACTTTTTCATCTGCATCTGCATAGTTACTCTGCAGTTGCTTGTGCACATAAAATTTATTTTTATATATGTGTATATATAAATATATATTTCTTCAGAAACACTGCTTTCTATGTCAGCCCCAGGTCACATCACATATTCCATGTGTCTCTTGAAGTTGTCTCCAGCTGGTTTTTATGTTACCCATTAATAGTTGGGGGTCTTCTGCCCTTTCTTTTAAGCACTTTTCAAATCACAGTTATGGTAAAGATAATAACACCTCTTCCAAAAGTTGATTAGAAATCATTTCACTTGACCAACCAAAGAGGATAAACCTTTAATGTTGAAGCATTTAAGATGGAATATCTGAAATGTAGAAGTAAACACATCCTGACAATTTTAGTGAATCAATTCCCAAGACCCTCCGAAAATTAAGACCCTAAAAGTAAGCCTAAGTAGATTTTTTTTCTTAAGGCATGATTTAGACTGCCAGGTGTGGCAGTTGGAATGCTTTGTTGAACTGAACTGGACAAAACAGAAGGGGACATAAAAAAGGTTCAGTGCTCTATTTGTTCATTTATAATTTAGTTTCATAACTTTAATTCGGAAACCTACTTTAACTGGGGGAATCTGTCTAGGCCCAGTTATGTACATGTGTTTGCAGCCATTCCAGAAAACCAGGAAGCTAGCTTTCTCTTGGACTGGTAGATAGAGGTCCTATAAACTACAACACAGCAAGCATCTGGATCTCTCACCAGAGACAGCCCTGCTAGTGTAACAGGCAGTTGTGCAACATCCCATGCTTGTCTACCCATAACATTTCACAAGGTATGGAACAACAAGCTGTACCTTTCAGTTATGGAAATCAGATGCAAGAGAAGAGTTCTTGTTTGATACTCTGAAAGTAATTGTGATGCTTAGCACACAAAAAGAAAAAGCCTTCCATCAGTGATAAGTAAGTTGGACATCTCAGTTGCTCCAGATCAGTTTGTTTCATAATGTTATTTCAGTGCTTGGTAATATCAATGCCAGCATAGCTTCTCTCTCCCAAATGTTTCACTTCTGCTGAAAAGAAATGCCAGGGTACTAAGGCTCTGTGTTCTTGCACATTGCATTTCTCTGCTGAAAATTTTCTGTCCCTCAGTCACAGCAATAGAGTGGTCCCCAACAAGGCCCAAGATGTTCTTCTGGGCATTCTGCTGACAGTCAGTCATCCTCTTCTGGGTACAGATGGCTAGCCTTAGGCGAGGAGCATAGTTCAAATGGCAAGTATAGGGGTTTTCCCAGGTATGGATATGAATGAAAGCTGTATTTTCAATCCTTTCCTGTGAGCACTACCTCTTGTTTCAAGGTAGGTGAAAAACAATCTGAATACTAGGAAAAGGAGGGATTATCTGTATCCAGAACATTTGAAGAGTAAGTTTAATAACAAAATTGCAGCCCTAGCTGCATGGCCTTCTTGCTTTGCCTGCGTGAGTGTGTGTGTTTTCTCTCAGAAGCAGTGTGGCATAGATGACACAAGCCGTAAAGCTCTTCCTACAGAAAAATATGCAAGCCCAGCTTATTTCCAGTGCCTGATAATCATTAAGGCTCCCATGAGTGAACCTCAGGTACTTTTTTAGCTAACGATTAACCTTAAGCCCTCCTTCCCTCTTATGCATTTGGATTAAAAGGGCAATGCAGAGACTGAAAGCAGTAGGCATGAGTGGTTCATTCTTTAAGTCTGTGGACTAAAGGGTGGAGGCGTCTGACAAAGAATTGAGGAGCGGCAAGCCAGATAGTGAGGGGACTGATCTTAGTAGGGTTAGAAAAGAAAGAGAAGGTCTCTCTTGTGACCAGGCTGAATTCAGGATGATTATGAGCTTCATCATGCTGCTTTCACTGGTGCCAGCAATGTTTGTATGGTACAGACGGCAGCTATTGACTTTTCCATTTATTCAGCTCCATACTCTTCTTTGTTCTGGGGCGTCTGCTGTAATTAGAGAGTTTATAGTGTTTTCTTGTACAGAAGTCTAGTGTTTAGGGTAAGGCTTTGCTTTACATGTCAAGACTACTATATAGTCGTATGGCTCTGGGTAAGTCATTCAACTGGTAAGTCAAAGCATCCCAGCCTGGAAGACAATACCAATCTCAGAGGGCTTGTGTCCAGCTTCGTTCATTTGATTGAGATTTTTTGATAAAGATGTTTTAAAACATAATGATTCACATTCTTATTAAGCCATAAATGCTCTCCCTTTATTTTGGATAGAGAAAAGATGTGGAGGTATAAAATTTGCCTCACTGTTAAAAAATTCTCGAAGGCAGTAGTTGGGAACATGGGTGTGTGATTTCTGAGTGTCCTGGGTAGCACACATCTTGAGACAGTAACTGATTAAGTACTGAGCAGGGACTGGCAGCAGCAGAGCAGCAGCATGCCCATCCTCACCATACACAACCAGCAGATCAGCTGGACTCCACTGCTGGTAGTGGGGTATCTCTTCTACCTCCTCCTGGGCGCTATGGTGTTCCAGCTGCTGGAGAAGCAGGCAGAGACCCACTTTCGGGACCAGTTCCAGCTGGAGAAGCTCAAGTTCTTGCAGAACTACACGTGCTTGGACAAGCAAGCCCTGGAGCAATTTGTACAGGTAAGAGGAATAGAATCCCATTATTTTGGCTCAAGAATTATTTTGGTTAGAAGAAATTACACTGTTGTGGCCAAGCATGTCCTAAAGTGTTATCTCTCATAGTAAGAGATAAAGGGCTGTGGTTCAATATGAGATATCAATTAATGACATCTTAAATTATATTTTAACCTATACCCCGAAATGGTCTAGAGATAAATTACTAGACTTGGTATTATTATAGATATGGTCTCATTCTAGTATTGCAACAACTGGACAAAAATCCTTGAACTACAACTTTCTTTGTGCTCAAAGTGTGTCCAGTTGTAGAGCTGAGTGTCTAAACAGTTTGAACTCTCATTAAACCTGGCAGAAACTCTAAACATTCTTCAAGTTTGCACTGTCCAAGAAAGAGAACTTCCACAAAGGTGTATGCTTTCCAGCAGCAAAGAGCCCAGTTCATCTAAATGGTTTTAAGCAAATGGTGAAGTTCAGTTCAGAAAGGGAAGAGAAGGTGCTTGAACTTCTGTCTACAAGGACAATGTTCTGATTGCTAATACTGTGATATATTTCTTGTGGAACATTTGGCATTGGACAGAAAATTACTAGAGTTTTTCATGCCTAAAATTATGCCTGGTCTTTTCAGCTTCATCAGTTGATGATATTACCTGTCTTTTCCTTATCTCTGTGATAATGATTGTAGAGGAGAAAACCCCAATTCTCATTCTAGACCAAATCGGGACACTTCATAGAGAACTGAAAGGGTTAGTTAAATTGCCTGATTTAACTAGGAGATTTACCTAACCATAGAAACCTTAGGGAGGTTTCACACAGTTCCAGATTCTCCTCCATCTGGCTCCACTGAAGCTCCCTTATCACTGCTGTGCCACTCAGAGGATCACATTTGGCTGCATCTCTGCTGAATCAATTTCCCTTGTAAGCTGTTTCAGCCAAAACCAGCTGAGGGCACCAAATTATCATCTACAACGCACCAAGCTTCAAAGTACTTAAACTTGATAGTCTGCAAGGTAAATGTAAGTGCAGGTGCTCCCTGGCTCACTTGTTATTTATAAGACCTCTTAGGAAATTTGTCCAGTTCTTAGTAATAGTAAAACTAATGCAGGGATGCAATTGTCCCTCTGTACATTTTAACTATACGGTTAAAGAGGCCTGTTCTTCATGCAAGAAGTTCCAGTCTGAAAAGTCACAGTAATTCGGGCTGCAGTGAGACACAGCTACTAGATTCAGTCTGCTCAGCTGACAAGTGTAAGGTGTCTTGTCTTATTGCCAGTTCTTTAAACCTAAATCCTGGGAGCTGAGAATCGATCCAGGTTTCTTTTAGCATATCCATTATAACTAATAGTAGCATTACCACTTACGATTCATTAACTTTTGACTTTATTGTGCATGAGGCAAATTCTTGTGATTCCATGTCCATGAACTGCATTGGCTCTGCTTGGCTAAAACTGCCTAGCTGAGAGGTGGCCCTGAGCCACAGCTCCTAAGCCGAAGTGCATGGAGCTTTGGGAAAGTGCAAATCCAAACTCTTGCAGTCCAATGGGTCTCTGGTAAACACATTTTGGTCAGGAAACTATGCCATTCTGACTGAGAAGCAGATTTGTTGAGTAAGGAGGTACCTTTTTTAAGTCCCTGTTTTTATTATGTCCATACATTTTCAGCCTCAAAGGAACTGATATAAATATAGACCAAGAGCACCAAATAGTAGTCTATGACCACAAGTGGTTGCAGTGTGCATTGGCAGAGAGACAGGAGCAGAAGCGGCAAACAGTTTTTATTCTCTCCACATCCTGCTATAGATTTATGTAGGCTTCATACTCTTCCTGTAAATTATAGCACATTGCCTTTACTTACTGGCTTTTTCTGCTTCCAAAGGCAACAGCTAATGCTCACCAACCATTCAACAGCTGCTCTGCACTCCAGCTGTAACCATTACCTGACCTGTAGATGGAAAGGAGCCAGGAGCCATTATAATTGTCCCACATGAATGTGTTTGTTTAGGAATGGTTCTCCTGGGCACCAGGATGCCATTTCTTTTATGGGATTGTACTTAAAAGCAAGAATCGTACCAAGAAATCTAACCTTGTCAGACTATGTCTGAAGTGCTCAACATTCAACATTACCTTACTCTTCCATGTTGGCTGTCATCATGTGAATGTAGCATCTCTCAACTCTTGTGCATTGAAATGGATAGAACTGACAATTGTTCCTTAGGGGGATTAATTAAACCTGTAATTATTTTAGACATTTCTAAAGACTTACACCTCAGTAGCTTCTTTCTGATCCTTCTAATGAGCAAACAAAATATTTAACTCTAGACAATTTGATGCGTTGACTTCTTCCAATTCTACAAGCAGGCTTTTAATGGATAATGTAAAGTGCTTCATCATATTGAAAAGAAATGCTGCTGACACTTCAATTGTGTTATCACATGTGACAATGTCTGATGGACTTTAACAATGGTATAGGATTTTTTACTGGAGGAATAACATTAGCTCTTAAGCTTAGGATACTCTGTCCATCAGCACGGATCAGCTAATATTGCAGAACCTATGCAAAATCAGATACCTTGTAGTGGGTACATTTGTCAGATAAGCAATCCTTCTGGCAGTGGTCAACATTTGAATCAAGAAAGAATATCTTCTTTGGTCTCATACTCCTGGAACCAACTGCAGCTGGGGTTGCTGTTGAATCCTGCTCATGTCTTGCATGATACAGAAGTATTTAGAAGACATTAACAGGTAACTTCTTCAAGCATTTGGCAAAATGATGAATGCTGTGACCTGGACCTTGAAATTAATATGTATCAAAAAAAAGGATTCTTGAAACCCCAGCCACTGAGCAGAGGGTAACTAGTTTCCATCAGAGAAATCCTCAGGGAGAGCAAAAGAACATATTCTTCACTAAGGCAACTAGCGATATTTGATGCATAAATAGGAGCATCATTTATTTTGCACACAGTAGTTGCAACTGCCTGGAATAGCAGAGAATATTTCATTAGCTAATTTTCCATATTTTCAGATGCCTAATATTGAAAATTTTGGGGAAGTCTTAACCAAAACAGTAATTCATTCTTACTTGTACATGCATGGAGGAAACAGAAATGTGCATGTTCCCCATGCCCCTCCCCACAGACACAACCATACACTTCCACATACCCAAATTAAAAGCTAGGGTGGAGAGAAGAGGAACTGCCTTTATTTTTTTATAGCATACCTTTTTTTTTATCCCAGTTTAATCGCTTTGGGGACTCCCTCTGCACCCTTCCCCTTCAACTAGTTATGGAACCTATCCTACTTCAGTGGCCAGTTCTTCAGTGAAAATCTGGCCAGCTCTATCTCCAGGTTTTACATGTCAGCACAGGGCCATTTTAGTCAAACTCTGCCCTGTTATTTACACTGTTTATTGCTCAGCTTGCTCAAGATGGAAAGCATCATTTACTTCTCTGATTTTTTCTGACATTCTTCCTGATTGGGTTTAATGGGTTGCTCATCTTTGCTTCTCTGACTTCTTCCTCAGGTCCTCCTAGAAGCATGGGAAAAGGGGGTCAACCCAGAAGGAAACTCTACAAATCCCAGTAACTGGGACTTCAGCAACTCCTTCTTTTTTGCAGGAACTGTTGTCACCACTATAGGTGAGGTACTCTCTTATCAATTGGGGTTTCTTCCAGCTGTCCTGTAAAGCTCCCAGAAATGTGCAGAATACATCTGCGAGACAATCTTGACCACTGTGGGTTATGGTTTTCTGATGGTTTCCAGTTATACCTGTTGTGTATCCAGCATATTGCACCTGCAAAAAAAGCCAAGTGCCTGCTTGGTGCATGCAGTATCATTTTGTACATGCTCAGCACATCTTGATCTTGCTTTGAAGCACTCTGTTGCACTCACCACAAAATCAGAGATCTACAGAAAATTACAATACTCTTTAAGAGTAATTTTTTTCATGTTAAATTTTCTATTAGTAGTAGTGAATTCACAAAGCTCCGTCATAAGCTATGGCAATTTGTAGGCAGATGCAATTGTAGAAAATCATAGGTCCACAGGTTCCTGGAGCTGAATGTAATTAAGCTTCCAAGCCTAGAAATGTCCCATGATGGCCTGCAGCCTGGCTTTAAAGCCTTTTCATGTAGATGTTTTCTTCTTTTCTTCCAGGTTACGGTAACCTATCTCCCAGCACAGTGGCAGGACAGATCTTCTGTGTGTTTTATGCCTTGTTCGGAGTGCCCCTCAACCTGGCCTTCCTTAACCAGTTGGGAAAAGGTCTCAATGCTCATCTGATTACCCTGGAAAGATGGGTGCAAAAGCCAGGCCGTGCCCAGGTACAGTGTCAGTCTACCATTTATTTCCACTATTTTAAAACTAATTAAAGTTCTCTTCTCAAAGAGGTACTGCTGCAGCTATATTGGGTTTCTTTGTGTGTGCCTACATTTTTCTGAACCACAGCAATTACGTGGCCTTCTATATCAGAAAATTGATATACTCTATTTATCTACAATACCTTTAAAGCAATTTACTTTTGCTTGAGGGACTGTAGATTTGATTTTTTTAAAACCTGAGTCAGCAAAACTGTTAAGCAAGCATGGCGTCAATTTTGAGAAGGTTCCTTAAGCTTTGGTGATCTTAGCAGAATACAAGCACATACACACATTGCTGAATCAAGCTCTTATTATCTAGCCTCTACTAGCTTCTATCCACAATCTAGATCTACACAGTACAAAGAAAACTTATTTTTATTGGCCTGCTAATCTGGCTTGAATTACCTTCCCTGATTGTGCCAACAATTTAGCACTTCCTTTTCTTTCCTTGAAATGTAAATATATATTCCTTCTCCTTAGTTATAGTTTATTGGTGAGTCATTGAACTAGTCCAGATGTATTGGAATAAGGGAAACATTAATAGAAAATACATTAAGGTCATTTATAAGAGTTATTTCATGTTTCTGAGTAAAGCTTGAATGAATTGAGCTCATTAATTAGGGAAAATGGAGATTAGGTTTGTTAGGTATGTTGAAACATTTCAGAGTCCTGATGCAAGTAGTTCTCTCTTTTTAATTTATAAAATCTCTGCATCACTGCGTTCTTTACCTACACTGGGTAAGCTATACAGGTACTGTGAAATGCAGGCTTGGTTTATATACAAGAAGTTCTTTAGCCGCATAACCTATGTTTGTCCCCCAAACACATGCAGCTGTACCACCAGAGGATTTTCATGCTAGTATAGCTGTATCTTTCTTGAGATTTCTACTAGCACATCAGGGATGGGATTTTTTTCTTTTTTCTTTTCACTTCTGAATTAACGCCTCATTTCTGGCAGAAGTCCTGTGATCAGACAAAGTTTTGGAGCTCTATCTGCTTGTTCACTCTGAAAAACCTATTCCAGGAAGTTGGTTTATCTCCTTTTAAACACAGTTTCGTCATGCTTCGGGAAATTAATTGCAATCGGTTCTTCATTCCTGATTTACCATCCCCTACACTAGAGGTTTGTACTACAAAGATCTTAAAAGCCAGGGTAAAAAGTAATATCGTGCATTTCACTATGAAATTTATCCAAACTTTATTGTCTAATGAAATGCTTTCACACTTCTGGAGAGAACTAAATGAGAACAGATACCAACTATAACCATGTTGATCAGTAATTCTCAAAGTGCTTTGTGAATGAGGTAAGTATTATTGTACAGCTGGAGAGACATGGTACATAATCTAGAAGTGATTTGTCAAAGTCACCCAGAAGGCTTGCGCCAAGTTTCTCAAGCTCAGCAGACTATTTTATATGTGAGATAACACAGAGAGAGAAAGAAAAACATGTTACCTGGACCTTCTAGTTTCTAAATAGTGGTTTGGCTTTCCATCCAGTCACAATAAGCGCATGCATAGAAAATCATACTCTGGTTTGAATGTTCTCGAGGGCATTTTCAAACAATTGCAATGAGTTTGTATCAGTCATCAGTCAGGAGTTCACCAGAGTTCGTTCCCTGGAAATCCATGAGTTCCTCCTAATCCTCATTCCTAAACTCCCTACAATCCCTTGTCATGACCCATCCACTGACCATTCTGTGTACCTATCTGTTGCAGCCACATATGCTATAACTTATCTCCCAGAAGGCTGACGTTTGCACTGAGAGACACAGATCTGCCCCGTGCTGACAGAAAACAGCTCTGCTCTGAATGCTTCTAATTTAAAAATAAAAGCAGGCAAACTGACTTCACTTAGATTTCATCCAAACATATTTTTGGCTGAGCTCTCGCAAGCCACTTTATAAATCTTTGGAAGCAGTCATGGTGAAGAGAACCCTAATTTGTTCTTGCCAATCTTTGTATCAGGAGTTATGCAACACTTGGTGATTTTTCCTCAAAGACAGGAGCCAATTGATTGTGATAGCATCTCCACTTGAATTCAAATTGTAAAATGAGTATTTCATTCCTAGGGTTGCCATAATAAGTTTGAAAACATGACTTGAGTATACTGTAAAACTCATTGCAAAAAAAAAATCTTTTAATAAAATCCTCCTTTTTTCCTAGTTTGGAGATTTTTTTTGAATCATAATTAGGAACAATTTATATGTGCAGGGTAAACAGCAAGGTTAGCCTGCACTGTGAGTAAGCTCTGATTTATCCTTCCATTTTTTGGACATTGCTCCCAGCTGGAGTGGGTTTGTCATTCAGGAGCAGAACAGACCCAACAATTTCCACTAGACAACTGTTTAGCTGCCATCTTCCTTTTATCTTTCAGGTGGTTCAAACACTGGCAGTGGCCATCTTCCTGACCACTGGGACCTTGCTTTTTCTAGTGTTCCCACCATTGGTCTTTAGTTACGTAGAAGGCTGGAGCTACGGAGAAGGCTTTTACTTCACCTTCATCACCCTGAGCACCATTGGATTTGGGGACTATGTAGTAGGTAATAAAGAAGGGGAACTGGATTGAGTTTTGTGAGAATTAGTTAGCCTGCTATAAAGCTAACTTCAGAGAGCGTAGATATCCATTCCATTATAAATCTGGTACAAGAGCAAGCTGAGCCAGACTGGTGATAATGAGCTAATGTTTTATGTGACACGGGCATTTTTCTATTGGCAGAGAAAAAGGGAAAAGAAAAAAAAAAAAAGGGAATGCTCATAGATCACACAAACTAGTGAAACGTACACTTCTACAGGGGATGGAGAGGGTGTGTGAGTATGTATGTATGTCCTCTGGCAGACTGAAGCTGTCAAGATTTAATATGCAAAGTTTCCTGGATTTTTCAGGCACAAACCCCAACAAGCACTACATCCCAGTGTACAGGAGCCTCACTGCGATTTGGATTGTTTTCGGCTTGGCCTGGCTGGCTTTGGTCTTCAACGTGGGAGCTGACTTGATGGAAAAATTCCTTCAGATAAAGTGGCACAAGCCTGATTTTAGCTTGGCAGAAGGAACCGCCACCAAATTGGAAGATGAACCTGAGCAGCCTAGAATCCACATTCCTAGCTGAGCAAGGTAGAGAGAAAGCAGTTTTGAAAGTGCATCTTTTATCTACATCTCACACTACGTAAGCCCTGTGGATAAAGGACTAAACCACAGGTTGTGGACCATTTCCTAAGCAGGAAGTGTTTCAGATACATTGAGATTTCCACACACTGTGTAAGCATCAGCCAATTAAAACCTCCAGAGAAGGAGCACACATGGTAAAACAACTGTCCCAGGATTCATTTCACACTTCGCATTCAACAAAGGCAACTTCCCCTGAAATAATCAATTATCCTTTCTGTAGTGGAATTCAGATCTTATCATCACTCATTTAAAAAAACCACAGAGTAACTGTCTCCTAGCTTCAATGAGAAATTGCGTTGCCTAGAATCTTAAGTGGAAAAAGTCAGGTACAGAAATCTTTCTTCATTTCCCATCAGAAAACAACAAAGAAAAAAAGAATCCCACAGAGAAACATCCTCAGTAATGACCACCTGTTTAATGACATCCATCTGACTAAGATTAATTTGAAAATGTCTGAACTTAACAGCTTTCGTATAAAATGATAAAATTTTTTTAGTTCCCCAGCTAAAATGCTTCTCCCTTCACTGACTGGACTGTTACAATTCATTTCAGAGTGAACTGACAGCTCAAAGTAGGTCCTTATCCTTGTTACAGTTAATTTCACAGCCACTTGAAAACAGCACTTTAAAGTAAATCGAAATGCTAGCAGACTTCCTTATTTCCAGCCAGACCACAAATATAATTAGTCTGACATTTGCTCTGGGTCAGTTCACTGAAGAACTATGCCGCACCATAGAGAGCTGATGCTGTCCACTTACCTCTAAACAAGACTGATGATAGATGGGCTCTTGTGTTAAATCTGATCCTCAGTGATGTGCAGTGTCACCCATGAGAAACAGGGTTGCACAGTTACTGCAAGTTGAAAGCAACAGCAGCATTCTCCAAAGAAGCAGAAAAGCCAAAGGACACAAAAGCACTTTTTAACAGGCTAGTTGCTGTGAGAGATCTGTAGCCATAGACTCTGCATTAAGCTATAGAAACTTGATAAAATAATTATCCATTCAGAGAGTACCATACTACATTGTTCATAACCATCACTAACACCTTCCATGGGTGTGCTTGCAATTACGTACTTACTGATATTTATTCAGTATGTTTATAACTTAGAATAACCATCAGTCATTTTAAACTCATTTGGAAGTGGAACTTTAGTGTAAAGTGTGAGTGAAATATGACTGGGCTTATGGCTGACAGGCTACAGTAATATCAGATGTCAGCCTTTCAGCAGTTGCTTTGATACTTTGTTTGGTGGAAGTGTGTCCACAGAAAATGTAGAAACGTGTGTAGGTCACAAATCCCTTCCCACATATTTTCTGTGCTAGATTTTTACTCCCAGGGAGAGCCACAACAGATACTTGTTCTTACATCTGACTTGGTGCTTGTTTTGTTTCCTCCTTACTGACTCCTGTGTAATGTTGAGTGGCTGCTCAAACCTGAAATGCTGGCACATATGAATGCCAGCTATGGTTTCTTCAACTCATTTCAAAACTGAGTTTTAAAAAGCTTATCCCATCTAAGATTTCCCTCTTGTCTTACCACTGCCTACCTCACAGATGTTATCTCCTCAGTTTTTGCACTCATCTTCCTCTCTGCTCTCAGTTATTCCCATAAATTTGTACACCAGCTCTCTTTGTAGCCTCTTTCACTGAGAGCAGACAGCTCTCTCCTGTCTGACTTTGTGTGTATCTTTGAAAATCTCACAGGAAACTTTCTCTCTCACTGTTCTCTTCTCCAGACATAATGTTTGCGTTGGCGCTTGTTAACATCACCACCATCACCACACACTGTACTGGCCTTGCGTCAACCCTATGAGACATTTTAGGCCTGTTGGTGTGAAAGACAAAACTACATTCCTGCTGACTTTTATATCTGACCAGTTCCCCTCACCTTGCCTTTTTCCATGCCTGCCTTACTTTATCTAGCCACAGCCAACCACCAAACATGCACTAGTCTAAAGGTGATCCTCCACAGTGCTTTACACCATGCTGCCTGCCATAAAAAACGATAATGAGGTTTATCAGGGATAGAAGCGTGCATACTCCGCTGACTGGCAAAGTATTTGTGAAAACATTCTTACATGACATCTGATAGCAGGGAGTTTGAGTTGCTTTTATTGCAGTCCAGAAAATTGCTCCTGTACCCAATACTGACTGTGCAAAGCAGCAGCACGGTGAGGCTGTCTTCTGAATTTTCTGCTACTGCAGGCTTGGAGGAGCTGCAGCAGTTCTGAAGCTGCTTAACAGAAGACACAGAAAGATACTTGATGTCAAGCATGTGGTCATGTTGGAGCAGAAAAGATACTGCTAAGCTCTCACGTGTTACACAAGTGATACAAAAGTCTTGCTTGCTTTGTCAGTTCTCTAAGATCATGAAAAGATCCCAGAGGTCACGTACATCTATAATCCAAGTTACTTTGACATACACTGGTCCAGTTCTTGGACACAGATGGATCAAGTGCTTTCTAGTACACCTCCTCTAACAAAAAGGTAGTCAACAAGTATCAACTGACCAGCTATGAAAAATAACTTGGAAAAACTCTTCAATAACAAGGGCTTACTGGGAATCAGTGGAGTGCAGAAAAGGGACTCTTCTGCTCTTTTAATAACCCGTTTTACCAGCTGTGCAATCCTGCATGCAGTGGATCACACAACCTGCTACAAAATGCTCAGCTGAGGTGCATAGAAGGCAGCACTTCTGGAGCCTCTGAAGCCCGCAGCTGAAGCTATGGCCCAGTCAGTGTTTGTAATGTGGAAAAGTAGCATGTTGTCCTGAGCAGCTACCACTTGCAGTCATGCAGGACAAGAACCAAACATCCTTCCAGGCTTACACCTTTCAGGCCTGCTCAGCAAGCCCTTCCTCACCCTCAGGTATATCAGTACCTCCCAGGCAACACCAGAATACCATCTGCAAATATATGAGCCATTCTCTCTGGAGATGCAAATAGAAGGCTGGCACACAAGTGACATTTCTGAGAATATACAAGAAAATCAGCTGTTAAAATGTTATATGATTCTCTAAAGACCTGCTGTGAATCTTGATCTCTTCCTCCACAAATTCCTTCTAGCGAGCACATGCTTGATATCCTGGGTTTCCAGTCTCACTTGTAGTTACAATTCTGAATCTCACCTGTAACTTCTTTTGTATGATATACTTGCAGTATAAACATTAAATGCTGTATGATTAGTCTGTAATGTTTCAGCATGGTTATACTTAGTGCGCTTTGTATAAATTACCTGATTTTAATGCAGTTAAAATGTAGCTCAGATGTGTCTATTTCCTGATCTTAAATGAAAGAGGAAATTTGAATATATATACTTTTTAGTATCCTTGCATTGTTTCTTTCTCATATCTTTTTTATAGAGGGCTTTTTTCTTTTCCATTTTAAACATTGTTCAGTGAGGAATACATTGAAAAGTCAGAGTTAAGACTGAGCAATAAGCACCATAATTTATTTTTTTAAAGACCGTGTTCACGATGGTATCTTTAAACTGGAATTGATCTGTCCTTCACATACTAAGTTTTGAATTTAGCCCATAAAACCAGAACTGATCTAGGGGTGCAATACCTCTTTGAAGGTTGCTTATTTGTAACAGTATGAACAATGCTCTGGGGGAAAAAAAAAATTCACAGGGAAATGTGAGAAGATGTTCCCATCTGACAGCGTATAAAGGCATCCAGCTCAGAAATTTACAGGATTTGTTCATTTTTACGTCACATTCTGCAACAAAATAAGTATGTTAGAAGCTTTTTATGTGCCCAAAGTGATTTGGCTGACAAAAACATATGATGCAGAGGAAAACATTTGATACAATCCTGTACAAGAAGACAATTAATTAAATAGGGCTCAGGAGCTCCCCATGCGAGGAAAGCACTCCCCTTCTGTCGCAGCACTACAAACGCTAAGACGGCTCACCCAAGGTTGCTGGTGCCGGAGAGCCGTTATTAGAGCCTTCGCTGCCTTTTAAATCAGCTTCGCAGCTGGGGGAAGGGAAGTTAGGTTTGTGCCAGCTGCTGGTGTGGGGGTCTGTAACTGCTGTCAGCTAGTTGGGTGAACAATTGGGCTTGCTGGGGAAGGACAGGGTAGCATCTCTCCGAGGGACGAGCGTGACTCGGTGCTTCTCCTTGCACAGACCAGCGCAACACGGCGAAGGGAGGTTTTGAGCTCCGTGAGAAGACAGGTAGGGAGCGGAGGAGGAGGAGGGCAGCGGGCGGGCTGTCTGGCTCAGCTCCGGACTGCCCTGGGCGCCGCGGAGGGTGGGACGGGGCAGGTCGGTGGCAAGCCGGGGGCAGGCCCGGGGGAGGTGCTGGGGGCTGGCCGGGCGCCCGTCCCCAGCGCAGCCGTTCTCCCGCGGGCAGCCTGGCTCCCTCCGCGGCAGTTTCCGCAGCCCCAGGGGCAGCGGCGAAGGGGCCGATGGTGGCGGCGCGGCGGCAGCGGCAGCCACGGCGCTGGGGGGTGCCGGTGCTGCTGCTGGTTTATGTGGGCTATTTGGGGCTAGGCGCCGGCGTGCTGCAGGCGCTGGAGAGGCCGGCCGAGGTGCAGGCGGCCCAACACCTCCTCCAGCAACACTGGGAGCTGCTCGCCAACCACACCTGTCTCCAAGGGCCTGCCCTGCAGCAGCTCATCGAGGTGAGCCCGGGGCTCCACCGGCACGGCACCGGCGGAGCGAAGCACCCGTCCGGCTGGGAGCTGCCGGGGGCATGCGCCGCCTTCGTCCTAGGGAGGCGGGAGGGCTGGTAACGGCAGCGATTGGAATCCTCCTGCCAGCAATATGGAACTTTACAAGTCCAGAAAAAACTTTTTCTTTCTCTTTTTCCCCTCATTTATATCAATGCGCAAACGCGACCTGGCCCCTAAGAAGCTGCCCACGGCCTGGAAAAGGTGTCCCACTCCGTGGTCAGCTTCCTCGGAGCTGGGGCGTGTAGCCCTGTGCCCCCGGCAAGTCGGGGTTTGGTCTGAGCCTCAGCGCCGGGTGTTCCCGTCCGTTCTCCCCTGCCCTCCCACGAGTTGGGATGCTCGCGAGTTTTCTAAGCAACGTGACCTGTCAGAGGGAACACGATGATGGAGTTCGCTGTTATGTGGCAATTATCCGATGTTAATTACAGGTGGATTTGTGTCAGTGTTGAACTTCTTAAGGATGACTTATAGTCTGTGACATCTTCCAAGTAGTAAGCTCTGATGGTAATGCTTTGTGATGGTAAGTTTAAGTGGTGTTGTTACTAGTGTCCAGCTTTCACGGTTTTCCACTCATTTTCTGAAGGAAAAGTTAAAAATCCCAGGAACATAACTTAAGGTAGCCATAAAAATGTTTGTGATTATATTTACAGGTGGTTGCAAAATGTAAAGCAGGACAGAATGCAACCTTATAAAGTACAAGTGGGTGCATTTTATGATATAGATATGAGTAAAATGGGATAAATGGGTTCTATTATTGCTTGATTTTTTTTTCCCTGAAAAAGAAAAACCCCATATTATTGGAGTGACTTGAATATTTGCCCTAGTTCAGCAGGTGCTGGTGGCTGAATTTGTACTCCCTGATTTGGTCCATCTGCCTCATAGATATTGCAAAACAAAGAAAATTAGTGTTTGATGATTGGTGAAAGCCATAATAGTTGGCCACCAGAGCTCAAAGGACCTCAAAGAGACTTGGATAAGTTTTTCCTTTTTTTTCTTCCAGCAGAGAGGAAAACACAGAAACCATCAAATAAATAATCTCATTAGGAGTTTCTTCAGGGTTCTGACAGGCAAAATTATGCTGATGTCATGTGACCCATGTCAGGCTCTCATCCCTTGATTTTCTAGATGGTAAATTCTCTGGCAGTGCAGTGAAGTTATGAGAGAAAGTCAGATACTTGTAAACTACCATGGTATCTAGTCTCGCTTATCGTATGTGCTGTGTATGGAGAAGAGCAGTCTGGCACTTCACAAATGTGGGCCTGGGGTGAGTTTCATTCAGCACCAGTCTGTTGAACAGTGAGCACCATGCGTGGCTCTTGCCCTGAGCTTGGAAGGGGTTCACTCAATGAATGACAGTAACAAGGTGGTAATAGCAGTGCGGAGAAGGTGTTCATAACTTGGTAGGTAGAAAGGCCTTTCTAATGTCTTTCTAGTGGTTTATTTTACTGTAGGGTGACATCTATTAGTTCTTGATACTGTCTGGTAGTTGAGGGAGTAGGACAGGATCCCAAATACCTTTAGACCAGACACTGTTACAATATGCTGTACAGGTACCGAATTGTGATTCTAAGCAAACTCTAAATGAGGAAATGGTTTCATTTTAGAGTGTCCCTTAGTGCTTTGATGCTTTAAGAAGCTATAGTCTGAGATTTGAAGGGCTTTGTGTGTTAATTTCTCACTACAAAAGTTATTAAAAATATCTTAAACTGATAATCCACAGGATTGCTTCTTCCCTCTTTTCTATTTTCCTGTGTAGCAATTGCTTGATAGAGCAAGTGTGCTCAGAAAAATGAGATGTTTTTCTGTGCAGTAAATAATGATTGCAGTAAATTGCACATAGTTTATCAGGCAGTGTCATCACTGGCCCTCTTCAGATAACAAATTTGTATTCTAGATACACTGCTGATTATTTGCTAATTAAGAAAGATATATAAAGAGTGTTTGTGAAAACATAAACCAGCGCGTGAATTTTAATTGCTTTGACATTGCTGGTAATTCCTCATTGTTTTCTTACAGCTCTTTCATCCTCAATAATTCTAAACTGTTTATTTTAAATGTATAGGGGCCAATATGGAATAAAATCCCAGTTTGCTAAGCAATGTACAAACATCATTTTACAACCTGTTTATCGCTCATTTCCTAGTTACCAGCTGGGAGTGGAAATCTACTGTTCCAGTCCTTGCACAGATGGAAAGCTGAGGCACTAGCAGGAGAGTGCAGTGTGAGGATGGACAGGAGGAAAAGCAAATAGATCCTTGGTAGTTAGTCCTGTGGTAGTTAGACCAGTGAATTCTCCTTTGGTAATTTCTATGGCTCAGATCCTTTCCAGGGAAGAAGGAATTTCCTAGTTAACAGAAGAAAAGTCAGAAGGAGGTGGAAATAGCAGACCACCAAACAAACTGAATGGTACAAGAGAAAGCGGTAGGAGTGTGTGATATCTGTACTGGTGGGTCCCTGCTTCCCACAGCTTTTTTTTTCTTGGCCTGGAGGGGAGGGACTGACTGGCTCTTCTCCTGCAGGATGCTGAACAGCTCCTCATTTCCTAAATTGCTAAGGATAGTGTGTGCAGATGCTTTATATATGAGAAAGCAAAAAAATGCATGCTTATGTGTTCATACATGCATATATGAAGACCAACATTGTTGTTTATGCTTAGAACAAGGACAACATGGGGACAACAGCGCAGTTCTGGCCATGTGTTCCTCTACTGTGCATCCAGAAACATCTACTCAAGAAAGACTTGGGCTTGGTTTTGTTGACACGTTTAACCCTAGGCTGTTGTGCTGACATTGTATAGCCGGATGTTAACATGTGTTCGCTAGGAACAAGATCAAGAGCAAATAGTTCCTCAAGAACCATTAGGCAACGTGCAGAGAGAGCAGTATCTGGTTTTTTTCTTATAAACATGGTGGTGGTCTTCACATGCCAAAATCACTGGCTGAGGTCTCATCAAAGGAAGCTCTTAATGGTAAGACTTGCGGAAGATGGAAATGGATGCAATAAGGCAGTTTTCAAGCAATCAGTACAGTGAAGAAAAGGAGCTGAACTCAGATGGGGAGAAATCTAAGAGTCTCTGTCCAGGCAAAAATTATGTTGGTTCTGGATTTGAGACATATCCAGAGACTCAGGTTGCACACACAGAGGCCACATTCTGTACTGACAATCTCAGACCACTGCAGTTATAGCTGCTGTCCTTTTCAGTGTCTCTTTAGTTCGATGACTGGCCAGGCTGTTAGCATGACATGCTTTTCATGCTACCCTTCTTCTTTTGCTAGAAACTCTGTTGTTATTCTATATATATTTCCCTAATTCAGCTGTTTTCTGTATTTATCAGTATAGGTTTATCCACTTTCTGTTATTGTAGATGCATAATGCTGTTTAAACCCAGTTACTTGCATGAACTAGGAAGAAGGAAATGAAAGCTGAGCTAAATGAAGTATTTTTTTGTCTAGCAAGACTTAAGGTGCAGTGAAAAGGACCTTATTCTAAAGGGCAGGCCATAAACTGAAAGCCTGCAGGTGGGTCTAGATACTATTATCTCCAGAGTCAACAGCTAGTGCTACACAGTTTTAGTTCATGATTACAGGAGCAATGAGATCCCACGTGACTGAGAGATCCTCATCAATACCTTGGCTTGCACTGACATTGAACCAGCAGAGATATGTGCCAGCTGTCAGGAAATACACTCCTGCAAATACAGCTGACTGAAATCATAGTGAGAGACTATTCAAGGATGAGCTTCAGATATCCCCTGTTGGTGATAAGAGACTTTAAGGGACAGCACTGGCTCCTGGTATTGTGGAGCTGTGACATCTGTATAGAACCCTCTATAGTCAAATACCCGTTGGCTTGTCACAGATGAAAGAGTTGATCCCCTTTAATCTTTCCAGTGTCATTCTTATCAAAATGCATTACCACTTTGTTATAGCCAGTCCATTCTTCTCCAGGCCTGTTAACCAAAAAGAGCTCCAGGTACCTTAACGAAGAGTGTGCATTCTGTGCTTACTGTGTACATTTGGCATAAGTTGTTAAAGAGAAAATTTTTATTCCATGAAGCAGTAGGCATATAGTATTCTGTAAAGCAATAGGCTACTGCTGTATTGTTGGTTTTGCTGGAAGGTGAGGAGAAGATAATTCATTAGTAGGTCTTCTCCTCATACTGGCTAGTTGATTTCTAGGTCTTCTCATCATGGATGTGCTGCGTAGTATCTGTGTTTAAAAAGAGGTGAGAGGAGTGGGGGAACATGGGAGCTGTCTGCATTTACTGCATCTACCTAGAGAGAGATGTTCTTTCATATTATCAAACTCTTGGTTACAGACAGTCAGGCTTGATGGGAAGAAGGAAGTGTAGCAAGCTGGAATTTACTGATAGCTGTCTCAATAACCAGTCCAACCAGGAAGGTTTGAGGCACTACTAGAAGTGTATCTGAAGACTAGGAGGGTGCTGTTTAAAAAGGAATGGTAATTCCTGTTGTCAGTTGCTTGAAGATGTGGGTTTCCCTTACAGGTACTTGTTCATCTAACTCCATCACTTTAAAATGCAGCTAAAAGAAAAATAACTACTATAGAAAGTGCTGCTCAGTTTTACAAGGGTGATACAATGGAACCTGCCATGCTCTAGTCTCTAGATTGTATAGGCAGCTCCTTTCCACAGACCCTGCTTGCTTCTCTTGCAGCTCGGCTCTCGAGTTACCTGTGTAATTGGGCTTTGGGAGGCAGCTGCAAGTCAGTAATGCTTTGCCCTGTGAATGATGACACGGAGTCTTCCTGGATATAAAAGGAAAAGTGCTAATGCCTTACGGTGGCCTTGGTTGCATCATGCCTGTACTGTACTGCATCTTTTGCTCCTTTTCTATTGAAGAATTAAGTCTAAATGAGTTCTAGAAACTGTAGTGCAGACCCAGCTGCAAAGTAAAAGTGCTTCTGCTGGTAGGGCTCATCTAGTTTAGAGGAGCTAGTACCAATTATATTAATAAACGAGGTTGGGGGAGATAGGGGGGAGCAGTTATTTGATCAGGTATCAGGTTAGTTAAGTGACATGAAGTTAAAAAGCCAGCTGAATTCCATTGAATTCATAATGCACCTTGTGCCTGGTCATCTTTTGATCAGAATTCAGATAAGTTTCCACTCCAGGCAACGACAGGGGATCAGAGCTCATGGTTGGGAAAGGTGTGATTTATAATCCTTTTCTTTTTAAGTTAATCTATTGTTTTGAAGTTAATTGACCTCCGTCCTTGCAATGTGAGACCAAGGTTAATGTTAACCATTTTCTTCTGACTTACACCTAGTATTGTGAGGCATAAATGAATGTTTATATACCAACATTGCACGAGATTTCCAGAGCACAAAGTTTATCTGAGTTTGTATTTTCTCATTCATCTAAATGGTAGCTCAATGCCTTGGGAACACCTCCTTTACCTCCGTGATAGATTGTGAAGGTATGGAGAGGAAGTGTTTGATATGAGGCAATTTTCAGGAGGGCATGTACTCCCTGGATTAATTGATTGTTTTTATTTTGTGTATGAACATGTAAACTTTGACTGAATTTGGGAATTAAGTTTCTAATCCCAATCCTTTAGAGCCACTTTCAAGTACAATTAGGAAATATTGCTTTTACCTGCAAAGGTATCTCAAGATTACTGTGAACTCTGGCCAAAGGAGTGACTGGAGCTGTGGCTTATAAAAGGGTCATTGGTTATGATTTCTTCCATGATACTTTCTTCTAGGAAAAACAAGTGATTTGTGTCACTCTTTCCCAGATACAAGAAACTTTGAACTTGTTAGGAATTCTTATGGAGATTCTTGGTAGGGTCATAATCTCACAGGAATATTGGAATTGGTCTGTTAATCATTTATATAAAGGGTTTTTGTTGTTGTTGTAAAGATTATAGAAGAGAAGCACAGCATTATAAGGAGAGTAGATTGCAAGGGAAGTAGTGTCCCAGTTTACATATACACATGCATTCATTCCTTACTGCTGATCTTAAATGCCTCTTTGGAAAGCTGTATCCTGGTCATGTGTGGTTGTGACTCAGTGCAGAGGTGAAAGACGAAACTTTTAGTTGGTGTTAAGGTGGCCAGAGTAAATGTTCCTCCTGTTTTCAGCACTTGGGGATAGGCTTTGATTTGTACTGGGATATAATGATGACATAAGGTGTTCATTTGCGAGCATTAGGTTATGGTGTTCCTCTCAAACTTTGGAGCTTGTGGTTAAGCAAAACAGAGATGGAGGATAAATTTGGGTATGCCAAGCCATGTTTAATTGCAAAGGCAAGAGGACAGACATCTACACTTAAGTAAACTACTTTGGATGGCAGTCATGGTGGGTTCTTTTAATCACCAGCTGTGATGGTATTTGGCCATGCAAGTAGGCTTTGCATGGTGATACTGAGAAACAGAAAAGCCTACTTAATGCGAAAATGTAGCATCCATCAAATAAAGTCTTATTGACTCAAAAGGCTAAAGAATCTAAAATTTCCTAATTTATAAGTCCTATAGCAGTTATATTTTTCCATAGAAAATTTTATCTGTAGTTTAAAATTATATAAGCATTGTCAGCTGAAGGTTAGTAGTCACAGGGAACTCTATTCTCATTTTAGAAGGGAGGGGAAATAAGAGCAGAGAAGTGAAATTATGTTGTGTAGTGTGTCTGTCAGTAGAAATGAAAGCGGAACTAAGTTCTGTTTCTTTCTGATTATTTTAGCCACTTCTTCCTTCCTGTTCTCTTTTGAGTTGCAGACATAACTTTTCAAGTTCCCAAAATATCATGCCTGAGCCCTGCAGTTTCAAGATTTGTTGTGTTTGAGCAGCTGGTAGTATTGACTGGGGTCTTATATCAGGCAGATATCTGGTTTTGAGATGCTACTTCTACTAGGTGTCGTAATAAATTAGGTTTTGGGGCAGATACTGTATAAATGACTAGGCCTAATTAAGAGAAAAGCTCAAAATTGATGTTAAAGCAAAACAAAACCAGTGTCTGGTCCCGAAGATAAACTAAGGGAATGAAGCAGGTGTGACCCAACATGTATGCTTCGGTTAGTCTTAAACCTACAGAGCAAAATATGTCAGGTTTCTCTGAAAAATCATCAGCAGAGACTTATCAGTGCCTCTTTAATGGGAAAAGCAGGAAGAATTAATCTGTTCCATTAGTGTTTGTTAGCTGTGTTTTTCCAGTGTTCTGCCAAAATTTGTAAGACTTTTTTTTTTTCTATTAAAGAGTACTAGCCAAAAGCAGAAGTCTAGAGGAACGCACGAAGTTAGGGTTGGTAAACAATGATATCTTCCTGAATGCTCTCTCAGCGTTCAAGAGTTTGCAGCACAACCACTTCCTGTGCTAGAAGCAATTTCTGTGCACTAACGGCTATCTATGGATTTGTCTTTCATGAATCCACCTCTGTAGGCACATCTGTGGTAAGGTGAGCTCTGTTAGTTCTACAGAAAACTAAAGATTGATTCTTCTGAGAATCAATCAGAATTCTACCAGCATTGTCGCAGCATCAAAGTTTGATTCTAGATATTATAACATCTAGATATATAAAACATTTTTTCCTTTAAAAAGATATCCTTTTCTCCACCTCTACAAATCCTCCCCTTTAAGGATGGTATCAGTAGCTTTTTCTTCCTAACAGTAGTGAACTCTCCTGGAGTGTGTGTTTATTCAAGTGGCTTTGATTTCCATGAGTGTTCAGTGGTCCTAGATTGGCTTTGATGGGCCTAGTGATTAATGATGTTCTCTAGATGCTTCATAACAAGATTTAACAAGGAAATGCCTAGCCAGAGGCTTACTGCTGAAGCTTCTTGACCTACCACAAATATGTGAGGTGCCTCCATCCCAGAAACAAATAACAGCTGCAAGCTCAGTGCTCTTTGCCAGTGAGTAATAGGTGTACCTTCCTTCCCATTGACATGGGTGCAGCATCATCATGCCCTTTAGTGGGAATACTTTACCTTATCTTTAGACAAAAGCTGTGCTTCCTGGCAGTAGCATCCCTTCTGGGAAAGTTATACTGTTATGAGTCACTGCAGAGGTGGCATGGGTGCTCATAACTGTTTGGTCTCTTGGTCTTCAGCCATGCAGAAGAGAACTGCTGCAATGATATGAAATTAAACAATCATAGAATGGTCTGGGTTGGAAGGTCATAGAGTTCCAACTGTCCTGCCACAGGCAGGGCCACCAACCTCCAGGCCTGGATCTACCCAAGGTTGCCCAGGGCCCCATCCAACCTGGCCTTGAACACCTCCAGGGATGGGGCATCCACCACCTCTCTGGGCAGCACCTCACCACTCTCTCTGTAAAAAAACTTCCCCCTAATATCTAATCTAAACCTTCCTTCCTTTAGCTTTGCTCCATTCCCCCTTGTCCTGCCATTGTCTACCCTTTTTAAAAGTTGTATTCCCCTTCTGTTTGTATGCTCCCTTCAGGTACTGGAAGGCTGCAATGAGGTCTCCCCACAGCCTTCTCTTCTCTCAGCTGAACAAGCCCGGCTCCCTCAGCCTCTCTTTGTAGGGGAGGTACTCCAGCCTTCTCATCTTTGTGGCTCTCTTCTGGACCATCTCCAACAGTTCTACATCTTTTTTTGTATTGGGGCCCCCAGATCTGGACACAGTACTCCAGCTGGGGCTTCACAGGGGCAGAGTAGAGAGGCACAGTCACCTCCCTGTCCTTGCTGGCCACCCCTCTTCTGATGGAGCCCAGGATACCATTTGTTTTCTGAGCTGCAAGAGCACACTGCTGGCTCATGTTAAGTTTCTCATCCATCATGACACCTAGGTCCTTTTCAGCAGGGCTACTCTCAAGAAGCTCTTCTCCCAGTCTGTATCTATGTCTGGGATTCTTCCGGCCCAAGTGCAACACCTTACACTTGGCAGTGTTGAACCTCATTAGGTTCACCCAGGCCCATCTTTCCAGCCTGTCAAGATCCCTCTGGATGGCTTCCTTTCCTTCTGTTGTATCAACCACATCACTCAACTTGGTGTCATCCACAATCTTGCTGAGTGTCCACTCAATTCCATCATCAATGTCACTGATAAAGATGTTAAAGAGTACTGGTCCCAACACAGAACCCTGGGGGACACCGCTTGTCACCAGCCTCCACCTGGACATAGACCCATTGACCACCACCCTTTGTCTACGTTCTGTCAATCAGTTTCTTATCCACTGGATGGTCCACCCATCAAATCCACATCTCTCCAATTTAGTGATAAGGATGTGGTGGGGGACTGTGTCAAAGGCCTTGCACAAGGTCAGGTAGATGGCATCGGTTGCCTTCCCTTTATCCACCAATGCTGTCACTCCATCGTAGAAGGTTGAGTTGGTTACTGCTGCTTTTACCACATCTTATGCAGGCTGCTTATTTCTCCTTTGTGCTTGAAGAAACTTCTACTTGCGCCAATTCAGCTGTGGTTTCTTACAGTCCTCTGATTCTTTAGTGGTTTTGGCTTTAAAAATTTGACGCATTGTGTAATGTCACCTGCTGAGCTGTCATCAACAGGCATCAGGTAGGAGAACAGATGACAAATGCTGCATGTTTAGGGTTTTTTGTGTATCTGATCAAGCTGGCTATAAAATTAGCCAAGAACTGGACTGTTGCTGTTCCAGCAGGTGTGCGTATATATGTATGTGTTCAAGACTTAACTAAATGAACTGCAGAGATGATAGGCTACAGAAGGAAGCTTTGAGGATATAACAAGCTTTTTTATTTCAAATTGAACTACTAGATTCTGAACGGGAAAAAGCACAGGTCAAATGTATAAATTTCCAGTGTCTCCATTGCCATATGGTTCAATTTGGGAGCTCTTTTATGTTCATGGGAACAGTGATTCCTGTCTAGGTCAGTCTCTGCAGAACTTCTTAAACCTGAGGTTAAGTATTGTCAGAGA
Organism: Zapornia atra; assembly: GCA_013400835.1. Lineage (NCBI taxonomy): Eukaryota > Metazoa > Chordata > Aves > Gruiformes > Rallidae > Zapornia > Zapornia atra. The sequence goes on along the minus strand of VZTU01019469.1, from coordinate 77,077 downwards.
TCAGGGAGAATGGAGAAGGGTCAGTGCCAGCATCCCATACACCTGACAAACCCCAATGCAGATACTGGCCCTGGCAGAACTATGCACATACTATTAAAATAAAATCTCTCCCTTTTTTTCTCTTTTTTGGGAGGGGGAAGGGGAGACAGACTTGATTCTGTGATGTCACTGATGCTGCATAACAAGTCTCTGAATTACCCCACTCAAGTTACAGCAACAATTCACAAAGAAGCATAATGTAATAGAGTCTGGTCCTTTAGCCCCCTTCAGAGCAAAGGTACCCTGCTCTGTGTGGAGAAGAAGGTGTTGTCAGACTTTTAATAGATTTTAAAGTGACCCTGAATGGTGTGAACTGCCTTGAGTTATGAGTAAATGAAGATATTTCTGAGAATGTGATTATCAGTGTTTCTTACTTGGAAAAATGTGTTGATCTCTGAGCTTCTCCTTGCTCTCAGTGTGAGAACTAGTAGCCTTGGAGAAGAGATAATGGTTCTTGTAGGTAAGCTGCTGTTTGAGTCTCTGGAAAGAGTTTTTAATTCACAACCCTGTATAGTAGCATGTAAATCACTTACAAGCATGTTACATCAGTAAGATGGGACAGACTTCCTTGCTTTGCAGGCTTGAAGTGTTGGTTTGTTTGACAGATGTGTAAACGGTAACTTCTTTGAAAACTCACAGTTGATACAAATCTAACCTGAGAGCAATTCCTTTTACTGCTAATGGTGAAAGCTGTATTGGCAGCCTTATTGTCAGGATGGAGATGGCATTATTGGGTATCTGAGTCTTTCTCAGAGGTGATGCATTTTATGTATTCTTGGCTACACTTTGCATTCAAGGACAACTGACCCTTGAGGATTCAGTGGGTGTGAGCTGTTTAGTATACATGCTGTCATTAATGTTGTTTTGGACACAACTCAGTTCAGTCTCATTAACTTCATTGACATGGGAAGGTGTGGTCAGATGTTAACCAAGACATCTGGTACCTTATTTTCCTAACTCTGCACACCTCAATGTAGTGACTTCTGAGTCTTTCCCAGTTGGACTGAACATTGAATTTGGCATTATACTAGTCCATTTTTTTGTTTTTTATAGCCCTGATGTGAGGACATATTGCCCAATACTAGTAGAAAGGCCATCCTGTGTAGTCTGTCTCCATATACTTTCCTCCCCAGTATGGGCAAGGGATCTATATATTCACTGCTCTGGGACTTCTGCCATCAGACTATCCAATCTGGAAACACTTTCTTTTCCTAATGAATGCCATAAATCAGTCTTATCTGCCTAGGCTTTTTCTAGGTAGTTGTTGCCCTCCAAGCTCTTCCACATCTATCTGCATGATCTAGTATATGCATCTGCAACTTAGTTCTACGGAAAAGGCATCTATGTAATAAAACAGATATGCTGGCTTCTGCTTTTCTGACCCCTGACCCTTTTGGTCTCTAAGGCACAGATTGTACTCTATTAAAAGAGAAACAAGAGTCAGAAATAGGTGTAGAATGACTGGAAAAGCTGATCGCATTAACTTAGCCATAAAACAAGTTCTGGGATCTCACACTATTGTTTCTTTGCAGGGTATCATCCAAGCCTACAAGAGTGGCATAACCCTCCAGGGAAACACCACTAGCCTGGGCAGGTGGGACTTCAGTGGGTCTTTCTTCTTCTCCATCTCTGCAATAACAACCATTGGTAAGAGTTCCCTGCTTGCAGGGCTGCCTCACAGGTGGGAAAGGAGCAGCAATGAGGACCTGTATGATCACATTCTGCTCCAGCCCTGTGGGGCTTCATGTGGCTTATCTAATTGTGCATGTGTGAACTCAGCCCTAGAAATGCTTTGTTAGTGCCAGTGTAGTAATGATCTCTAATTAGATACAGGGATAATTAGCTCACTACACATCCCTACTAAGTTACACAGCTTTTGGTGTTTGAGCTAATATCACTTCATGGTGCTGCACTGCAGGCACTTTCCCAAGCGTAGTGAGACCCAAGAGATCTGAAATTAATTGTGGATTGACCCGCACCTTTTCTTTTACAAGGAAAAGGAAGAATTTTTTTTAAAATTCATATTAAATTTGGCTGTTGACTCTTTGCACCCCATGTTTATAATTATTCTCTTATTGCCTGTATTGGATAAGGACCTACTTGTTTACGTGAAATTCAAAGAGCTGGATAAATAAAACAAATCAGTTGAGTTAAGTTTCAGCAGCAGAGCTATGCCAAGCCACGAAGGAATAGTGGAAATAAGGAAGGGGATGGGGGCAGAAAAGAATGGAAACAAGAAAATGTTATGGGGTGCACATCCCCAGTCCCAAAACCAATTAATAACTTGCCCTGAAGTCTTTTCCTTACTGTGTGAAGTAGTATTCTAAGCACCCAGTGGGGAGAATATAGGGAGAGATGGTTGACTGTCAAAAAAAAAACCACCTCACAGGTTCCCTGATTAGTGTTGACTCTGTCCAGTCTGCTCAATTTCAAATATCTTTTAGATGAGTATTTTTGTGTACCCAGGTAGAGCATTGTTTAGATTTCTCCATTCCTTGTTGAAAACGCATTGACTTCAGAACATTAAGCCCAAAAACAGGAGCTTGGGTTATCTAGGTGGGTTTTTTTTTTACAGGGGAGGAAAACCCCAAACTTTCCTGTGACTCTACCTCTGCCTGCCCTGCTCTTTTTGCATGTTTTGTCTTGGTTGGGAGCTACGTTTGGTGTGTTGTAATACTCGGTACAGAATGTACCAGATGATGGCAGTGGAGGCTCATTAGACAGGGCTGTGCAGGCTGTGAGTTGCCAGCGTAGAGACTGGGCAGTTCCTTCCTGCCTTTGGTACAAAGCAGTGTCTGCTTAGGGCTGCTTTGCTTGTCTCTGTAGTTAATCCTGATTAGCTTCTAAGATGTCAGAATTGCTTTCTTTTACCACAGTCGATTTAAGTTAATCGTGTTCAGGAAGAATCAAATTTGTCATGTTAAAATATAAGGAAGTTTTGTGATGTTGGTGGAAGGCTAGACTAAACATTTCTGGCTGTTACTCCATGAAAGCCTAAACTACTTTCTTTTTCTTTTAAGTAAACTCCTTGCCCTGGTGACTGGGGGAGGAGGAATGACTTGATAGCAGGGGCCAAATTAAAATAAGATAGAGTGCTATAATATTTGCTTCTTTTAAAGTCAATGCTGTGGCTCCAGGGGCATGTTATAGAATCATAGAATGGGTTGGAAGGGACCCCAAGGATCATAGAGTTCCAACTGTCCTGCCACAGGCAGGGCCACCAACCTCCAGGCCTGGATCTACCCAAGGTTGCCCAGGGCCCCATCCAACCTGGCCTTGAACACCTCCAGGGATGGGGCACCCACCACCTCTCTGGGCAGCCTGTTCTAGCACCTCACCACTCTTTCTGTAAAAAACTTCCCCCTAATATCTAACCTAAACCTTCCTTCCTTTAGCTTTGCTCCATTCCCCCTTGTCCTGCCATTGTCTACCCTTTTAAAAAGTTGATTCCCCTCCTGTTTGCATGCTCCCTTCAGGTACTGGAAGGCTGCAATGAGGTGCCCCCGCAGCCTTCCCTTCTCTCGGCTGAACAAGCCCAGCTCCTTCAGCCTCTCTTCATAGGGGAGCTGCTCCAGCCCTCTAATCATCTTTGTGGCCACCCTCTGGACCGTCTCCAACAGTTCCACATCTTTTTTGTATTGGGGCCCCCAGATCTGGACACAGTACTCCAGATGGGGTCTCATGAGGGTAGAGTAAAGAAAGTCATGTTTATTACTTTTCAATTGTAGACATGAGACTGCTGTACATGTCACCTCTATGTAGACAACTTTGGACACCTGGGCCCTGATTTTGCAACTGAAATTGTTAATTTTTTGCAGGCTAGTGTTTTAACACTGTCAATAATATGTTGTAGAAGAAGGAAATACAGGTGGTAACACAGATTTACCTCAAGTCTGTTACCCACCCTCTTTCTTCTTGCAAGTTCTTGAGATAGCAGCTAGTGCAGCCTCGCTGATTCAGACATCACTGTGTAACTGAGAATGACAATCCATGTCAAGTAAAGAAGCAAGGTCCTTCGCAAAGAACTCAGTGAAGTTAGGAGTGGTTCACAGCAGAGAACTTCATGTTCAAGGCATGGCTATGAGGTAAACACCACAGTTCAGAAGGGGTTTTGAGAAGGATTTGTTGAGGGTTTTGTGCCTTAGATGGCAAGGAAGAGCTTATCCCAGGCTGTAGGGAATCATTGAAAGCAGATCCAGCTTCAAAAGATTAATATATAGGGAGTTTAAAAACCAAGGCACTCTGTGTTGAATGTGTTTGGAAAGAATGGAGTTACGATGGTAATAAATTCCTGAGAATCTTTTTTCTTAATGGGTACTAAAAAAAGATTTGATGAAAAATTTGGATGAACTCTACTCTGCTGCAAGTCCTCCTTTGTCCTGTTTGTCCCTTCCATATTCTTTCTTTGCAACTTACGTTACTCGTGCCTTGCTAGTCTCTTATGAGATGTAATGTCTGTGGCTTTTGCATCAGTTATTTTTTCCTTGGTCTTCTCAAACAGCACTGCCAAGGCCATTATCGCTTTTTACCATCATCACTTTTCCTGTGTGAGATACTCTTTCCACTCTGTCAGCTTCTGTTTTCTGCTTTAGGTGCTTTAACCCCCTTCAGAAGTCTTAGTGTGTTTCTCAAGTATTCACTGGAGCTCTGGGATACAGGAAGGGATGTTAGCTGCTGTCCCCTTTAACAACTGAGGGACACTAGCTTCTTTCCCCACTGACACAGTTTGAATCCCCCATGTTTCCTGCTCCAGTATCTTCTGTGCTGTACCCTTCTTCCATCTAAATTAAACACTCAACTATATCAAGTGGTGATTAAAGTATTATGCAAATTTTATTTAAAGTGAAGTTCTAACCTGCAGGCTGGATGTGCTTGGTACCCTAATCCCAGAGTTTAAAGAACAGATTTGTATGAACCAAAAGCTCTGTCTAAAGTGCCCAAAGCCTATGTAGATTTTGATCAATCTCATAATTTGAATGGAACTGCAATTATAATTATGGTGTGGGATGGGCAGCCCTGACCTTCAGCTGATTCTTTCTCCTCACTTTTATGCTTCTTAGCTTTCTTCATTGCTGTCTCTTGCATGTCATGTCATCCCAGATCTTGTATGTTATTTCATTTTTCTGCAGATGTTGCCATAGGAACCCTATTTTCAATGCCTTGAATCATCTTCAGAGTTTCTTTAGAGCTGCAGTACTAAGCATCGTTAAGGAAAGAGAAGCTAATTTGCTGTTGGTTTTATCCCTCAGACGTCTTTATTCATTGCCAACACAGTCTTTTTTTTCTGTGTTTACTTTCCTCCTCGTTAGTTTGGACTAACAGGGCAGAGGTCAAAGAAGCTCAGAGTGCTGCACAAGATGAAAGTTCCGAAAGTCAAACCACCACAGGGTGGTGTCATTTTAGAGAAGGCCCTGGGGAAAGGATTTATGATGAGACTGAGGTTGTCTATACAGGCCTAATAGTTTAAGGAAGGGTATTGTCCTCTCTAACCTGAACGTCCCCTTGTATTGTGGCTGGGTGTCATTGCCACCAGAAAATGGAAAGGGAGCACTTGGTAAAGCTAAGTACTCATTTGTATTAATTTCAAAGGCCCTCTTTTAAGCATAAAATTGAGTAATAAAAGTGAGTAAACGATCTTGGTGAAGAGGCAGAAGACCTTCCTCCTGTCTTTCCCTTCTCTGAATAGCTCCTAACAACAATCCCCAGAGGACTCGGGTGGTGAAGAGGCAAGGAGCAGTTGAGTAAGGGGTGGGATCTAGTACATAGTCACAAGACTTTTAATGTGTTGCTGCTGATGGCTCCCACAGTAGGAAAAACAGCCAGTTCAGAGCTGTGAAGTCCTGGCAGTGTGGGGTTCAGGGCCAGCAAAAGTTTCTGTAAGCCTTTGACCACCTCTAGTACTGCCCAGCACGTAGTGGAGCTCCTGAGAAATAGATGAGTTTCTGCCCATTGCTGGCTAATGATTCACTGGGAAATCTAGCTAAGGCTACTTATGTCTTGAAGTAGTTAAAGTTGGAGTAAGAGTCTAGGTCCATTTTCAAATTTGAATCCTATGTGACCGTCAGCTGAAGAATCCCAGACCTCTGATGGGTTGATCTCCCTGCCATGGGGCAGCTGGCAGAGCTGCCCTGCAGGCTTGGCTGGGTGTGATGTGGTACAGTGGTCCACAGGAAGTCACTGGTGGATGTGGGTATTGCACTCACAGCAACATCCTCTGCACTGCCTCCCAAGCACTGGCAAATTTAGTCTGCTTTTCTGACTCTGCAATCTCGTCCTGTTGAGACAAAGCCCACCATGCAGCTCCCAGTGTATGCACAGTATGAATAAACAAGTAGAAGACTGCAGTACTCATCCCAAGCATTTTTCTTGTTTCATTTACTGGAGTGTACAATCAGGTCTTGCTGTTACTTGGAATTTCATAGGGTTAAAACTGTCAAATAAATCTGTTCAAGTGTGTTGGGCTTTTTTCAGTCTACCAGCCTTAGTTAGTGGTCTCTACTTCATCACAGGACCGGCTAAAATAAAGTCATATGCATGCTCTGGCTCAACCTGCCAGAGTCCCAATGAGCTTCCCCATATAAGACATCCTGCCACCACTAGCTTTTAAAAACAGTTTACAGGTTTGGCTTGTTCTAATCATACAGCTGAGATGCCAATGCAAGTACTGTCTCTACCACAACTGGGGATGCCTTAAAGTCATCCTCCATGGGTAGGTGAATTGGAAATAACTGTGACTTACTGTATCAAGTGTTCAAGCTCGGTGGTTGTGTCCAGCCAACAAGTGTTCCTGCTCTTAGAGCAAGTTTGGTGGGTGTGATGTGAAATCTGTCAAGAAGTTTGAGAAGCCATGCATGCTCATTGTGTGTAGCTAGTGCTTGTAGAGACACTCAAAACTACAAGGGAGGATGTGAACCCTAGACTTGCTGATGCTCAATTGAATGTAGATGGTACCAATTGATCTTTGAAAATCCTAATGCTTTTAAGGATTGTAGGACGATTCAGCTTTTACTGGTACCTCAGAAGATGCAACCTTTGGCATAAAGCAGTCAGTTGTGAGGTCAGACCAGGTTATTGAGGGCTTATCAGTCTGCAATTTCCTTCTGTGCCTGGGGGAACAGGAGTGAGACTTACTGGAAATGACTCCAAATGCCAAGTGAAGTATCTTTTGCTGAATATTTAAATAAATAATGCACCCCTTGTTGAACTGCGCAGTGACCCTGTGGATCACATACTTGTGTTAGGCAAGACTCTTAGCTCCTGGGCTTTGCTGAGCACCTGGGTAAAGCAAAATACTGTCAACAAGAACATTCTGTAAATCTGGGTCATTCCTGTGGGAAGTGATGACTTGTATCTACTCAGGTAGGAGAAAGAGTTAATCCAAGTCTCCCCAGAAATGTGTTTGAATGCTCAAAAGCACTGATAAAGTTGCCGATTAGAGAAGCAACTCTTTCTCCTTGTCTTTTTTCAAATGCAATTTTGGGTGGTTTTCTACAGATGAATTTTTGTGCATTTGCAGATGTATTTAAGTCTGAAAGACATGTTTTTTTCATTCCGAGCACTTTGTTTACTCTTTTTATATCTGGGCAGTGAGGAGTGTCACAAACCTCCCATTGTGGGTAGCAGGAAGTCACAGCTACCTGGGTTAGACTGAGGACACTGCGAGTAGACTGCTGTCTTGCAAATTCAGAGATCTTTTAGTAAAACTTGTTAGTCACACCTCAGCGTGCTGCTCTTAGTAAGCCTGCAGAGCCTGTGAGTGTACAGGAATGTAATAGGCAAGCAGAAAAGCAAGCCTATGTGTGTAATAGAAACACATGAGCTAACGCATGTGGATGTAAACATTCAGAAATAAAAATCACTGTTGTTTTGTTGCTTCTAAGGAAGATTGTAACATTGCACTCTCTTCAAATTGAGAGAAGCTATGCAGGCATTTAATCCAGCTGTTTCAGTGAAGTCATGTACACTTTGACCTCTGTAGTTTTTGGTGAATGTCCTCAGTGTCTTCTGGGGCAGGCATGTACCAGGTGACATCACTGTAGCAGGCTTACAAGGGGTGTGATTCAGCTGCCAGTGTGGCTTGCTGAATTTGGTTCAGCTCTTCTAATGCATAGCCTGCTGTCCTGGCTTTGGCTAGGATAGAGTTAAACCCCAAAACACCTACCTGTTACCCTAATTTCATTTACTGAAGACGGTAAGTCCCACTTAGGCATTCCTGCTGGGGTTTTGCAACAATTGAGGTTTGTACACAACCAGGTTGGCATCTGTTTGTCTAGTCCAAAGGCAAGGGTGTGTCATCAGCCAGATGTAAATTGCTGGCTATTTTGCATAATCTAAAGGCTCCTATGCCTTTTGATCAAACTTTGTATCATGTATAAAAAGCTAATGGGACATGACTTTTTGGCATGATTACAGCAACTGCTCATCAAGTCTTCAGGAAATTGTCTTGAGCTGCTAGGCCCCAGGGAGACAGATAAATCATGTGCAAAGCAGATCTGGTGTTTGGTGTGCTGGGCTTACTCTACGCATTGGACCGTCTTACATCATTGAATTTGCTGCTCTTAGTACAGTGTACAGCTTAACCTTAGATGCTCATCAGTCAGCATTATGTGAAGTGCCCAGAATCCTGAAGGCTGCCATGCTTCATGCAGAGACCTGAGGTCATGGACCTTTCTCTTACATCTGATGCTTTATTCCAGAGACTGGATAACCTGGAAAGCTATACTAAAAAGAACTGCCCAAGACATTACACAGTATTTTTAAACATGATACAGAAGGGGGGTGGGAGGGAACCTTGGGAAGGGCTGGCCATAAATGTGACTCATGTTCAGTCTCCAGCCTTACAGTAAATACCTCCTAGCTCTCTGCAGACTGGTCTGGACCCAGGAAAACACCCTAATTCCATAGAAGAGAAAAAAAAATTGAACCAATCTGCTGGAATGTGGCAGAGCCAATCTGCTGAAATGTGGCACAGCCACTGTGAAACAAATTACACCAGACATGTATTCCTTATGTTCATTTAGGAATCATCTGCCCGATGTACTTGCCTGCATGTCTCATCTTGCCAGTTGGTGTAGAAATGGTGAAAGCTGTCAGGAGCCAGCAATTACATGTGGGGAGTAAAAAAGTGTGAAACTGTCATAGAGCTGCTCATAAGTGAAGAAGATGGCACTGGAATTAAAGCTGCTGTACAGTCTTAATATAGCCCCGTCATTTGGCTAGTTCAAAACAACCTCTAGTTACAAACAACATCCCATTCTTTCTGGGGGATGCTCTGCCCCTACCAGGGGTAGGCTGCTGAGGCCATTGCTTTGGATTAAATCCAGGGGCTCCTGAATCTTTCAAGCCTAAAATTATTGGAGGCAAGTCCTCCACATAGTAAAAATTTTGAATTTGTGAGGGTAGAAACGAGATTAAAAGGCATCCTGAATAGATACTGTGAAATATTTTGTTGCCAGACCTTCTTCTGGGGGTAGTTTGCTGATGGATGTGAACAATTAATTGTTTGAAGAGTTGTCATCCACAAGATGTCCATGCAAAATGTGTAGATATCCCAAGGTTGTAGATGCACACATCTCTATGTTGCTGGTCGGTGCAGGTGGTGTGGGACAGAGGTTAGCAAAGAAGTGGGAATCCATCTAATCAGCTGGGGATGTTTGTGCTCTCACCTTGTGTACAGAGCCCAGCTCTTGGACATCTCCCTCCTGGGGACTGCTTTCTTTCCCTGGAGCTACACCACCTTCAAGCATGGTAGCAAGATGTCTGTGGTAGGAGGACCTCTGTGGTTGCACTGTGCCAGAAAGTGGGTGTCGCTGGGAGGGGATAGTATTATTTCTGGTGAAAAGATAAGCTTTGCCATGTTATATCAATCTTGTATATGTACAATGTCAAATGAGCAGAGGTGATTTTGAAGTGTAGTCAAGACCATAGGTCTCTGAGTTGACTAAGTCACTGTTGAAGTGCTTGTCATGTGCTAGTCCTTCCCCGACTTAATGAGCATCCTGTGAAATAAACCAAAGTTAAATCTGACCTTTGTGGCATAAAACACTTGAAATTACAGATGTGTGAGTCAGCAAATTTACGGGATATTTGTAAAAGAAAATGGGGGAAAAAAGATGAGTATTGCAACAGTGATGTTGAAGCCATGATGGACTAAGAATAGAAGCAAGGCTGTGCTTGCAGCGCAGTAGCTCTTCTTAGACCAGTTTGAATAATTAGATGAAGGTGAGATTTCAAACACTTTTTTCTTTAGGTTTAAAATTGTATGTAAGTTCTCTGAGTTTATTTCCTTTAGGGAAACTTTTTGACAACTTAAGCTTGACAATTTGGTACTTGTGGTGCAAAGGAGAAGTATAAATGAGAAGGCAATGTTTAAATTGGCTAGTCCTGTGGGAAGAATGTAGCAAAAGTTTGTTCTAGTTAAAATACTGCTGTTGGGATTCAGAGACCATCTGACAGCTATGCAGGATCATTTACCAACAAACACCGTGCCAACAATGCTTACAAAAGCTGAACTCAACGGAGGTTTTGCGTTTACGTCAGATCCCAGCCAGGATAGTGGGGAGGAAATTCGCTGGTAAATGGAAAAGGAACTAAACAAAATTGGCAGGGAAAGAAATGTTATTTTTCCAGCCTAAAATAGGATATGGCAAACAATGGATGTAAATTATTTATTAAAATAAAAACACATTCCTTTTGGAGCAGTGACCTCGTCTAACTTTTGTGGAAGATGGAAGCTCACCCCTTCAGGGGAAGAGGGCAAGCAAAGAGTATTTTAGATTTAACATGTTGCTCCTCCCTGCCTAGGCTATGGGAACCTGAGCCCCAGCACTGCAGCTGGTCGAATCTTCTGTATCTTCTTTGCACTATTTGGGATCCCCTTGAACCTCGTCCTCCTGAATGAAATTGGACAGCTGATGCTGTTGGGCGTTCAACACTGTGCCTGCCACCTAGAGGAGGTGTTTCATGGGCAGGTAAGCAATGTGAACAAAAAGCATTGTCTGATATTTGGTATGCTCTGAGAAACATGGACAGCTTGCCTATGTATTTGGCCCAAAAGGCAATAATACTCAGGAATAACTGGAAGCAAATAAATTTAGCTTATGACATCCCTGTGAGGTGTCTGATAAGGTTGTTTATTGAGAGAACTTCTGTGATGAATGGCTTCCCCTAGAGCAACAGAAGTGCCAGAGCCTTAGAGCCATGCACAGTGCTAGAATATCTAGTCTGTTTTTAATCAGGCATAGTTAGAATTTCGTATGTAGGTTACATGGGAAGATTTGTAGAATAAGCTTTAAACTGGTGTGAATTTAGGACTTTTGAAGGTGATGCCCAGTTTGTGTTGACTGAGAAACCCATGCTGTTTGTTTTAATGAAACATCATGATTTTTTTTTTATGGAGTCCAGTATTGTCTTCCAGAAACTGAGCTGGACTTCCCCTGCCACCATTCTTGTGACAGTATCTTCTTTATTTTTTTTCTGGTTTACTAGAAAAAAGCTTCCCTCCTGATAAAGACCTGTGCGCTGGTAACTGGCTTGTTATTTTTTCTCCTGCTGCCTCCCTTGTTGTTCTCTGACAAAGAAGGCTGGTCTTATGAAGAAGGCTTCTACTATTCCTTCATTACCCTCAGCACTATAGGGTTTGGAGATTATGTGATTGGTGAGTAGTTCACATTTCATTGCCTTAACCTACTGAACATCAGAGCCAAATGTGTGGGACACACAGGTCCCAACTTGGCAGTTTGCACCACTAGGAATCCACAGATCTGATGATAAATATGTTGTGGGTAGGTACTTGACAGGTGGAAGAAGACATGATTTCTGACATAGCAATGCCCCAAAAGGAGGAACAAAGAAATCCTTTCCCAATCAAAGAGTAACTCAGGTGATCTGTCCCTTGAATGACTGTAACACCAGACTGGAGTGCTACGCTTTTAATCACAGCAATTGCTGATGGTGCAGTTGGTGTGCTCCAGTGCATCAGCAGCTATTAGATTTAAGCAGATGCTACTCTACATCACCATTAACAGACAGTGACCGTTTCCTCTGTCAAAACTGCAGACAACTGCTTTCTAAAAGGCAGCTTAAGTCATTTAGGTGTAGACTGTCAGGCACCAGGCACAGCCTAGTTTTGGTTGCCAAAACCCTTTGCTGGAGGAAATGGATTGAACCCTTGCCTGATGCATTTGCTAAAACACAGGACACACCTTTTTGATAAAGCCTTTGTCATTAAAAACAAATTGATTATAGAAACTCATGAATCCTTGGGGCACAGACTAAAAAATCTTATTATGGATCCTTTACTTTCTTTTTTGTAATGCTTACTTGATGCTTAGACGGCTTATTGGTGGTTACCTTAGAACTTGTCTATAACGCGTCCAAGTTACAACTAGAGTTTGCAAAGGCATGCTTAAATGAGCTAGAGTCAAGTTAGCTTGTGTGAGAGTGGCCAGTTCAGCATTTTCCTATGCTGATTTTATAGATGATGCTGAACTCTGTGCCACAGCAGCTTTACTGATCTGCTTCTAATGACTAATTCTGAAGTCTTTCTCTAGTACATCTCCCACTTCCAGGCGTACCTTCACCTTGTAACTGGCACACCACCATAAATATGCTAGGTTCAGTATGGGAATAACTGAGTGTGATGGTGACCTATGGTATGTACAGGCCAAATTATTTGGGCCTTACAATCTGGTATTTTTTGTTTATGTGTCTACTTAAAAATAAGCAGGGCCAGGGTACAGGCCTGTCACTGTGTTGTGGCTGTCATGCTGTTGCCCTACCAGTGTGATCTCTGGTCCAGGTATATTCTGGGTGATAGTGCATGCCAAGAGTGAATACCTAGTGTTCATTTGGGACACAGCTGCTCTATTTCAAGGATAATATAAGCCAGGCTATGACACTTGAAATTGAACTCATAGAATGGTCCTTAGCCTGTTGTATTTAGTAATATTGATGTTGCTTCTCTTACTGACCTTGAAATCCAGGATTTACGCATTCAGTAAGTCCTTCTATTGAACATAGCATGCCATGTAGATCATAAACTACTTCTGATCTTCTTATTCCAAGGATTGCACATATCAGATTGTCTTTGTGGATAAAGAATTCTCCTTGGAAGCTTCAAATAGCCCTTCTCTCTTGTTTTAATTTATTATTTAGAAGCAAACATTTTTTAAACCTTTGATTAGCACCGGTGGAAGGTGCTTGCTTAAAGAATGACTGATACTCTTCCTGGTAGAAGTTATCTTGATGTAAAAAGCCAGCCCAAAGAGTAGTTACCACAGAAGTGCTTGGTAGCTCCCAAACATTTATCAGTGGCTTAGTGACACACACAAAATGTCTTGTGGTCCTGTTATATTGAAAACACATACAACATCTATTCTGTAATATATAATAATAGCAAGTATATGGGTGTAAGGGAATGGCTGGTTACTATGGCTCCACTGGCAAGTTACTGCTTATCACAATCTTCTTGACAGTAACAGTTCATGGACCAAAATTTTGGAGGTGCTGGTCTGTGGACGGTACTCTTATATACAACCACTCACAGATGAGTAGTCATTCGATAAACACCTGCCTTTGTGGATGTCCTATTTCAACCCAGTTGTATGTGTGCTTTTCACTGGAATGTGGTATGGAGCCTCCAGGTTCATGGCGGTACCATGTCATACATGGTAACTCCTTGCGCTGTCCTGAATGTATCAGATGTTGTATAGTATCTGCTGCACTGCTGGTATTCAGTTATAAAACAACAAACTTTCTAAGGTAAGGAGAGTAAATAATGAGACCTAGGAAACAGTAGAAAGAAAGCTCATGCAAAGACATTGCTGCTGTTGATGTGTATCCTGTACTTTACTTGTGTTTGAAAGGCTATCCCAGCCTGATTAAAAAAAGCAATCCAGTCACTCAGAGGGCTGAGCTTGTTCCTTTGTTTTGCCTGTGTTGTTATTAATATAACTGCTGACGCTAATTTAGCTGCAGAAGCCTCTTTGCATTAAACATTGTGATACACAACTGAAAATACAGCTTTGCTCCGAAGGGATCACAAAATACCTAGTTGAATAATCAGACAGAGGTCGTGTAATTTCACGCTGTCTTCCAAGGCTTGGTGGTGGTTAGAGCTTTTGGGACTTCTCAGGCCCCTACCTTCCTGCTCTTAAAGGCTCACGCATTCACTCCCTTATCTGGCTTAATTGGATGATACATCAGTACGTAAAACCTCCTTACCTCTCTGCCCTTAGGAGACCCCTGTTACATACTAATACAATGATGTGATGATGAGCAATAAGTAGAGAAATGAAACTTCATGCTTAAACGTGAATAATTTCACATTGACATAGACATAATTTGGGATTTATTTTTCTTTCTTATGGGTAATCTTTACATTTTCTAGGAAGTCCTGCTGTTGCTGACATGTCATGAAACATGCTTTCTTATAACTGCTGTTCACATACTAAGTAGATGGCATATTCATGTTTTATATAGGAATCACTAATGTTAGGTCATATTTCCACTGTCTTTGATTTGCACCTAATGTCTCCTTTGAGGCACTCTTGATCCAATCTAGAATGTTTTGGGTGATTTTCTTGTAGGGATGAACCCAGACCGCACCTATCCAGGCTGGTACAAGAATGTAATCTCTCTTTGGATCCTCTTTGGGATGGCCTGGCTAGCGCTGGTTATCAAATTTTGCATCAACTTTCTAGAGACCTCCAGTGACTTCTGTCAATGCAAAAAGAAGACCACAGAGATGGCAGAAGACTTAATGGATGGCAACAAAAATAGTATGACGGGACTTCATGATGCGGAGATCTGCAATGACAAAGACACAAAACCAAAAGGACCAGATGAATCTCACACCCACGCAGCTCCTACAGAAGCACTCTAGGGAAGAGACATACCCTTGGTGTCTTTTAGGTTTTAGTGAACCAGAGATGCGCTGCTTAGAAATGGGGGAATGGACCTGCACTGTCACTCACATGGGGTGAAAGTTTGCTTTTTGAGCCTGAAATGCTTCTAGTCTGAATTGAGCAATGACAAAATGTTTCATTTGCAGCACCACCAAGAATTACCAATGGGATTCTTAGCCAGAAGTAAGTTTACAGAGATACTACCTACCCTCCCATCTCAACATATGAGGTAAATTTTGATATCTGTACACAACACTTGCTGTTGTCCTTTTCTTTACATGCAAAGTTCTTGTATCCTCTACTTGTATCACATTTTGCAAATACTACAGCTAAAAAAGCAAAGGCCATTTAGTGCGGGAAAGAAATTGCAAAAAAGAGACTAGGTAGTTAGGCTGTTCCTTCCTCCAGAACTTATGTAGGATCATTCTCTGTAAAGTATTACGTAGACGAAATGTGATCACCTAAAAGTGAGAGTTCATTTTGGTAAGATTTTCTTTTGCTATATCCTGGAAGCCAGAAAACAAGGGCTAGAGGCAGTTTTAAGTGCCAGCAGTTCCAACATTATCCTGTGGCAAATGTTAACAGGGGCTGCTTTAATCTAGAAACAGACATCAAGAGATGCTGTTCTGATTAACTTCTCGTGCCATAAATGCATAGCATATCTGTTCTAGCTAACATCTTTTATATAGGCACAACTATCTTCTGATCTGTGGAATGACAGACCTGCTTATTTGGCCTTTGTGTCAATCAGGAAACAGAACTGGGCTTTTTTATAATTATGTTTAATTCTCAGAAATCTTTTTATAAGATACACCATTTATTAAAGGCCCAACAGAGTCTAAATCCTGTTACCATTTATACATCCATGTCTAATCTTCTAATTTTCTTATTCCTATTATGCTACTTGCATCCTAGAGCAATCCTTTGACAGCTTGACCATAGCAATAAACCCGAACAAAGCATTTGGCTGAGCCTTCAGCTTCTGCGTTGAACCAGGTTTCCATATTGACAGTGGAGAAAAGACTGAACACAGAGTCTGTTGGTGTACAGGACTCAGGAGTTCCAAATACCTAGATTCACAGAAATACAGTGAGTGAAAAGTTTACAGTCTTCAGGAACACGAGTTCTGGAACACGTATCATGAAAAAAAGTGTTTCCAGAGTAGGCCAGTCCAAGTCTTGATATGTGGTGGAAATGATTACAGGAGAAAATGCAGGAAAGGAATACGCTGGATGAAATGTAATCTGTCAACCTTTTGTCAGCCTTTTTGTCATTGGCCTTTTGCTGACTCCGTGGTCATAAATGTTCTCTCAAAATACTCTCTTAAGGGATGGCAGAGATAAGAAAGGAGGTAGTAGAAATCTCAGGTCATACTTGAAAAACTGATGCAAAATAAATATGTTTTGGTTTTTTTGAACATTGGGTAATTTCTTTAACAGTCTTTAGCATAAACTTTTCTGTTTCTTCTGTGTTTTGTCTTGTTTATTTTCACCTGATGGATACACAATGTAGGTTTTAGTAATGTTCATAATGGGCTGGCCTACAGTAAGGCCAGAGTGTATTTCTTTAAACCTAAGTGCATAACAATTTCACAGCACAAAATACTGTTTTGTAAAACCTGGGTGCTCAGAAGGTAGTAGGAAATTCTATTGTTAAAACAGAGGAATGACTAGGCTAAGTTTATTTCAACTTTAACTCAAAATATCACATGTTCTTGGAATTTCTACCAACCCTGCTCTTCATTGAGAAGGCTTAGCTTGAGAAGAGTTTGGGGTTGGGTTGGGTTTTTTTTTCAATTTTAATGTCTTTCATATTAATCACATCTAATTCATGTTACCATGCATTTGTAGCTTGTGGGTGAGGTTTTCAAAAGTGCCTTAGAGGTTTGGGCACACAGTAGTCCCACTGAAGTGCCAGCAGAGTTGCGTGCTGTAGGACAGCTTCTGAGAACTAAAAGGAAGATGATATCTGAGAGTGCTCCCAGAAAAGGAAAAAAACAGTAAGTCTTCTCAGATCTCAGTGTTTGCACTGTATGTCAAGGTTCAGCCACAAACCTAAGCATGTGGTTGGGTCTCAAGGTGACTCAGTATCTTCCCCAGGAATCCTTGCTGATTCACTTCCTTCCAGAGCTCTGCTGTTGTTACCCAGCTACTCACCACCAGCTTGGTTCTGCTGCTCTCAGTACAGTCTGTTTACAGGAGGCACATCTGAACTGCTTCTAAGCCACGTGTAACTCAGAGCTGCAAGTTGCCTGCATATGTCCTGGGTTACCTTAAAAAAAAAAAAGAGTCAAATACCATCTCTGCCAAATTAGGATGCTGTCTCTTATGCATATACTTTTATTGATGGTTCCTCAGCTAAGGATAATAATTGATAAGGACAATAGATAGTGTTGTCTCTGAGTCCCTACAAAACCCCCGTGCCTCTAGTCTTTCTGTTCTTTATGAAGCTGTGCTGTGGTTAAATGACATGAGTGAATTTGTTCCCAGAGGGATGAGAAGAAAGTGGAATTTTGCAACATCACAAAAACATCATTGTCAATGTGTCGTGTCTACCAAAATACGGGAGGTTATCTCCTCAAGGGTAAAATAAAGAAAACAAAAGCATGGTGCTGCTATCATTCTTGTCACAGCCGACACAGTCTTCTGTAATATGCTTTGGAAAATTACAGATGCTCTTTAGCTGGGGTTTTTTGTTAGTTGGGGTTTTTTGGATTTTTTTGTAATGTCTCTTCCTGTGCATTTTCCATCGGCCACTTCAAGTTAGACTTTCACTGCTCATTCTTATTAGTCTTCACAAGTACTTTCTTCTCTATTATCCTGTTTTCTTACTTGGGAGGGGCAGAGGCTGGAAACAGGTTTGGTTAGTAATGATACTTGTAAATATTTATGTAACACCAGTGTCCAGAGCCTTTTTTTTTTCCACAATCACACAGAGCATAATGTGCTTCTGAACTTTATACAGTTTCCCAGGAAATCAATCCCTTTAAGCAAGAAAATAGGCCTCTCTAGCTCCCCTACTCTAAAGATGAGTTCTGGCTTCGGTGTCAGTGTTTTTCATGCTGGCTCTTTCAGCTAGTCCAAAAGAGATGTTTATTCCTTGGGGAGAGATGTCCAGAAATATGTAATAAGATGTTACAGCAACATAGTACAGTCTGCTCAGAACAGCCCGGGTTTTAATCGTCTAGTTGACTACAGTGTTTTAGGATTGCTAGACTAGAACAAAAAAAAAAGCCCTTTTTCCATAAAGGTCTCTGAGTCAAAAAAATCTGTGATGGATTCTTTTAAATTGGATTGGATTCTCACAATGGTAGGCTGATGAGCTCTCATAGCTCAATTTAGAGCTGGGACTATTTATCCTAGAGAAGAAAAGGCTCAGATTTGTATGAATAGCTGCAGAGAAGGTGTAAAGAGGATGGAGCCAGCCTCTCTTCAGTGAAGCATTGTGGCAGGACAAGAGTCAGTGGGCACAAACTGAAACACAGCAGGCTTCTCCTAAACACCAGGAAATGTTTTTTTATTATGAGGTTGACTGAGCACTGGCACAAGTTGCCTAAAGAGGTGGTGGAGTCTCCATCCTGAGAGATACTCAAAAGCCATCTGGATACAGCCCTGCACAACCATCCCTAGGTGACCTTGCTTGAGGTGACCTCCAGAGCTCACTTCCAACCTCAACCATTCTGTAATTCTACATTTCAAGGTCAAGCTGTCTTTCTCCTCTTATTCCATGGTCTGCCAGAGAGGAAATTGATCTTTTCAGTATGAGCTCAATGGAATAACCTATTTACATACTTTTTAAATTTAAAAAAACCCCAAAAAACCCCAGAATTTTCCTTTATCTACTCAGGTATCAACCAAGATTTAGGTTTCATTGTACTGGTCAATTTGTTAGAGACTAATTCTTTTTCAGAGATCTCACAATCAGACAACATGTTTACATGAAGGATGGTACAGACAGATACAATTCACTGCGGAGGGGGCTGGGGGGGTCTCTCTTCCAATGTGTTTATAGTATTTTGTGCTGTTCTGAAAATGTGCAGTAATGTTCAGCTTGATGTAGCTTCCAGTGACTGTTATAAATCTGCCTACATGTTCCAGCAAAAGGATTCAGTATTTCATTGCTGACACACTTCAGGTAAAGCAAACTGTACCTCACTTTAGTTTACCCTTTCTAAATTAGCAGATTATATTGGAACTAATTGCCTGCTTCCCAGTTAAATTGGGGCAGATTTTTAATGTAATTAGGTCTTGTATTATAAGTTTAGTACCTGCCATCTCTGTAAATGAATATTCTGGCTAATGGAAGGGGAGGTGATAAAAAAAAATTGTGTTTTTTAGTATTGTTATTATGTGGCTTAGGGAACCACATGATTGGTAGTGTCTCTACTTCCAGTAGTCCTGGCTGTGTGTGAAGTGGCATCAGGGCAGGTCGCTTTTGGAATTGCTATTGAGCACCTTTTTGGTTTCAGAAGGTTTCTTTTTTGCTTTTGCTTTCACAAGTATGTGGAAATGCACAGCTGAAATGGAGTTGAGTCTGAATATCTAGGCAACTATCTGTCATGCTGCACAGTTCTGGGCAAAGATTCAAAGGTTTCTCAGAAAGAGGAGTGATTACAATGGAACATTATCTGTGCCCTTAAAAGTTCTCATCTCTCAGGACTGAAATTCAAACATCTGGGTTGTTTGGTTGGGGTTTTTTTGTTTGGTTTGGGTTTTTTTCTAGAGATAAACTGGTAGACATGTTTTAAGCTAGCACTAAGCAGGTATAGAGAATCTCTGGTACCTCTGAGGTCAGCGTGGTGCAGTAAGAGCTGCTGAAAACCTGTCACTGTTGGTGGAGGAAATGTCAGCAATGTGGCATCCAGAGATGATACATACTGTGATAGGAGAAAATGAACTTCAATGAAAACAGATTAAAATTAATTGAAGATATGCTGACCAAAGCTTCAAAGGATTATTTTATTCTCAAGCTGTTCATATATGTGCAGATATGGTATCCAAGCCTTTTCATTCCTTTTCTGGTTTTGAGCTAAGGTAACTTTATTTTTTAGGGCAGTTGTACAAGAAGACATTCCTAATGAATTGATAGATCCGTAGTGCTTGAGTCTAGGTGCTGCAGCTGTCTCTTGAGGCAGAAGCCATGCAGTGTAAGTTAGAGAGACTTCGAAGCTCAGAAACATATAAACCCAGAAGGCAAATGATGTGGATGTTTGCTTGATGTACTGGAACCATCATAGATGGTGCCTGGCAGTTTGGTCTTAGATGGTTTTGCTGTTAACAAAGCACAGTAAGGAGTTTAAGCTATGAGCTTCAAAATGAGGGAAGACCACTTCTTAATAGGTAATGAAAGTAAGTCAAGACTGTAATGGAACGTAACTAGTTTTGGTGTACCCAAAATAATGCCCTGTCTCATATCTTCCTTGATAAGGTGACTCAAGTTTTGTCACCATTTGGATGAGAGGACTTTTGAAGTCTTACAGCACAATCAAGCCCAGAGCTTGATCCAAAAAGCTTGAGTCATAGTTTTCAGTGTCTGCCCTTTGCATTTTGAACTGTTATCTCAATGCAGAGCAACGGATTGTGTCTCTTTGTACCAAAGAGAGAAACGGTGCTGCCAGTGTCCCAAGTATATTAAGGTCACATTAACTCTTACAGCACATTCTTCACATTCCCAGCAAATAAAACAACCTCTCATAATGTTTTATACATAAAGCATTTCTTTCTCATCCTTTCTTTTGGTCTTGCTTCTACCTAATCTGTCTTGTTCCCACATGAGTTCCCTCACGCCCAAGCCAAAATCAGCTCTGCTCCTCTTGTTTCCTCTGTGTGCCTAAATGCTCCTCCTGTGCCAGGAAGAAGTATGTACAGCAGAGTCCTCCTCTCCTATGGTGGGCCAGCATTGTATAAAAAGCAAAGGAAGGAGCAGAGGAGTTGCAGGGGCTCCTTATCTTGCTGCCATTATTTTAATGATGTTAACTTTAGGATCCCAACTCTGGTGACATTTGGGATCTCCCTGATATCTGTACCAGTTCTGATCTGCTGGAGTGATTTGTACAGTTCTGGGCTCACCAGTTCAAGAAAGACAAGGAACTACTGGAAAGTTCAGCAGAGGGGTACCAGGATGATTAGGGGTATGGAGCATCTCTCATGTGAGGAAAGGCTGACAGGGCTCTTTAGTCTGGAGAAGACTGAGAGGGGATCTCATCAACATTTATAAAAGTCTAAAGGGTGGATGTCTAGAGGATGGGACCACACTCTTCTCCGTGGTGCCCAGTAAAAGAACACGGGACAATGATCACAAACTGAAACATGAGAAGTTCCATCTCAGTATGAGGAAAAGCTTTTTTTACTCTGGGGGTGACAGAGCACTGGCACAGGCTGCCCAGAGAGGTTGTGGAGTCTCCTTCTCTGGAATGACATAATTCTGTGCAACCCATTCTAGGTGATCCTGCTTCAGCAGGGAGGTTGGACTACATGATCTCCAAAGGTCCCTTCCAACCCCCACAATTCTGTTATTCTGTGTTCTTGTTATGACACTCAACTAAAAGTTTGGCAAGTTTGGAACCTGAGAGGGAATTTCTGCATGGTTTCACAAATCAGGATATTTACTACTCTATCTGCATAACCCCTATATAACCTCTAATTCTCAGGGTAGCAGTAGAATATACCCTGCTGTGCAGGAGTAGCTAACAGTGGGATTCACTGAATCCAGTAAATAATGAAAGGAGCTAACCAAGTAAGTAAAAAACAAACAAAAAAAAACCCTAAGCAAATGGGTGGATAGGACCACAGTCTTACTCAAGCATAGTGAAGTGCCTTTGGACTATGTCTGGATGTTAGATACAAAGCCAATGCTTTTGTCTTGAAAAAATGAAATTAAATGCTTGTGGATCATAGCTCTGAGAGAGGCACCCGTTTTCATTTCTCCATTCTGACTCAGATAGGGCAGGCCAGCAGTATGACATAAATGCCATCTCCCTAAGGTTCATGGGCAGGCCATCTGCAGCCACTCTTGAAACTGGTTTCACTCTTCATAAATTATTAACTCGGCCATGGAAGGCAGCTATTACCTTCTCTCTCCTTTGCTTGATGAATCACTACCTGTGTAAATCTGCGTGTGGATTTAGCCCTTAGGGAATGACTATAATAGGAAGAGAAATAATTGTCTGGTGCTTGGATAGCAGTAGCCAGCAGTATGAAGAACTGTTGTCACAGATGTCAACGAGGCAGATCTCATGGGTCTAGATGCTTGCTGGTTCTCAAGCACTATAACATCCTGGTATTAGATGGGCTTGTCCCACAGTGCAGCCTTTAGCCCTGAGAAAGATAAGCATGTTCCCCATGTGTCTAGGAATGCTTACGTAAGTAACTGGGAGACCTCCCTTGTTCTTTAGCAAGGAATTGTCCGTGTGAGTTTGTGAAAGCAAACAGAAATGAAAAGAGCAAAGGATAGAGGCAGAAATGTCTGACTGACTCAGACAGGCACCTGTTTCCACACAGCATCCGGCCATGATTCCTGTAGCAGAGACAGACACCTACACATGACGTTTCTGTTTGTGGAAACCCAACAGAGAAACCTCAAAACAGCCAGGAGCCAAACAGTTAGGGAAGTCATTTAGGTCAAATCAATGCACGTTCATTTTTCTGTGTGATTAAAATCAAGGGATTTAAATCGGTATCACAGCAAAGGCCCCAGGCTAAACAAAAGTTAATCTTTCTGAGCCTCCTGAACTAAGTATTTGTTGCAGGAATAGAGGAGAGAACCAGTGGTTGACTCAATAGCTCACTTGTGAAGAGTGTGAAGATGTGATGGTTAGGATCCATTCCCATGAATGTTAAACAGTTACACCAAGTGACAGAAGTGTACCTGCAGAGGCTGAAAAAGACTCAACTGAAGATACTCCAGTTCAAGAGGTGCAGAGGCTTCAAATCCTGGCCCCAAATCCCAAGTGAGGACCTGCTGAGTAGCTAGTAGCAATTTTGAGGTCACTAACCCCTGTGAAGGGGTGCTGCTCCTACAGAGCAGTTGCCACTGGAGAGCCCTGAGGATGCCAGCTGTGATGCAGAACTGCAGAGCATGGTTCAGCTCTGCTGAGCTTGGTTGAGTTACATCAGACCTGAATTATCTGTTTTAAAGGATATAGGTGTGCATACAGCTGGAACAACTATGCAATGCTATTACACAAATAAATGACGTGCAGAAAGAAAGTTAAACTGTGGGTAGGTGTGCAAGTTTCTCACCTATAATCTTCCACACCATTTGATTTGCAATAAAAGGGAGCTGTCAGAGACTGCCAATAGGAGCTGCAGCTCCCAGCCTTGCCCTCCCTTATCGTGTTTCTGAGCAAAGCCAGCTGATTAAGCAGGGTCTGGTATGACTGACCTTACATCTGGCTTCAGACCTGCACAGCAATCTGTTGGTTCACTCTTCACAACAAACACAGGTACTAACTTTCAGGTTTGCAACTCTAGACTCCTCCACTCAGCTCAGCATGGGAGGGTTACTTTAGCTCTTGGTTTAGACGTATGTTAACTCACTGTACAGTTCAGCAAGCTGCTGTGGGTCAGGGTGTTTCTAACCCAAGACGTGAGAGATGCTGAAACGTGCAGAGACTCACATAGCAATAACGCAATAAGGCAGGAAGAGGGTCTTGAATGCAATGTTATGCATATAAGAAATGGTGAAGTACAGTAGAGGGGAAATATAAGATCATGTTGTAGGAGCATGTGTTTTTGGAGTAATTCAAACCTTATCTGCACAAGGAAGTATTTGCTAGCTGACTTCAATTGGTATTGCTCTGCCAGGAAACCCTCCTAACAAGTATAAAGCTTGTATTGCTTTCCCTGAGGAAATAAAAGGCTTATCTTGTTGGAATGACTGCTGCATTCACTCTCTGGACCAACAGCTAGATGGCAAATCTTGGAAGGATGAATAAGACCTCTCTAGCTTTTCACTCCTCTGTAATTCATGTTTGCCAATCATGAAATGGAATTAGTGTTCCTTATTCTGTAGCTTGCAGGAATACTGAGAGGACTCACTACCTAAGATTTGTATGATATTTTCAGAAACAAGATCTCTGCATTAGTGGAGTGCTGTTAGCATGCTGTGAGCGCCCACACGGTCCCTAAAACTAGGTGCTGCCTAGCTGGTGGCAGCATCTGTGCCGCTGTTGAGGAAAATGAGATCTGGTCTGTGTGGCTGCCAGTCTCTCAGAGATAACCAGGTATCCATTTCTGCAGGAAAACCATGTCTGAGTGCCCCTGAAGCTTCATCAGGCACATTGCGCTAATCTCTAGCTAGTGTGTGAGGCTGCAGGCACTCGGCCCCAAACAGCAAGCAGAAGGTAGCTCTGGTGAAATCTTTTGGTTTGGCTGCACAGATACCACAGGGCAGTTCCAGCATACATCTGTGTAATCTCCCTCTTGTTTCTGCTTCTACTCTACTTCAAAATACTTAGCTTGCCTGGAAAGGGCACTGTAATGTTGCAGATTGATTTGTGAAAGATTAGGCCAAGAATTAATCTCACCCAATATTAGGCATCAATGTAAGTAGCTGAAAGGCATATGCACTGTTCAAGTGAGAGTCATCTTATCTTAAAAGTGGATCAGAAAAATCATACCCTTTAAGCCCTTTGATTAACTTTTATAGGTATTTATAAATTAATGTATAAAATAATATATTCATGTAGAAATGTTTGCGTTCTATGTTTGTTTATTGTATTTATTTAGACTTAATTTGTACATTGCCTATAAAATAATATGTAGATTAATATAATTAATGTATAAAATAATGTATTGATTTGAATAGAATTGAATCAAAGGACTTCAAGGGTATGATTTACCTGTCCCACTTTTAGGATAAGCTGAACAGTGTGTGTCTTTCAGCCGCTTCTATAGGAGGCCTTGGTATTGTGTACATTAATATGCGGGATTAATCACATCCTAGAGGTCTTTACTTGCCCTACATCTAGGTCTCTGATTAGTTGTCTTCGGTGTTGATGGAAATAAAGCAATCACTTTTGCTTTTATTTTAGGTCAGTTTCACATTTTGGTTTTCAGGCACTTGGCAGCTGTGCAATGTTTGGTTTGCAAACACTCCCAGGGAAGGGCTCGATCCCAGCCAATTATTTTCTTTACAAAGAGATAAAAACTCAAACATTTTTCTTTACTCTCACATTTTGTAAAAAGAGTTCTGTGGTTTTCTACCCCAAGATGTAAGTTCCAGGCTCAAACTGCTTGTTCCTATACCCTTTATATGTCTAAAGACCTCTTTCTACGCTTCACCTGAGATTTTTGTGTGGATCTCTGCTTGGTTTTAATGGACGTAGAAGCTTTTTTAAAACTCTTCTTTAACAGCCCAGTCATTTTGGGAGCTAGAAAGGCATGGACATATCTACCCCGTGCAACACAGGCACAAGAGCTAATGCTGACCTATTCCTACCTAAGCTGGCACATCTGAATGATGCATGGCAGCTGTCTGGAGGAGCTAGCTCTTTGTTTAAAAGCATCAGGCTTCATTGGAAAGACCCTCCCTCCTAGAAAGATCCTCCCTCCACACTGCAGCCCTCATGCTTGTGCTGCTAGCTCTGATGTTGCTGGACAAGGTGTGTCTGCGCCCATGCTTTGCTATCTGATGTAGAGATGCCAGCATCACATCACACTGCTCTCGTCCCTGCTTCACTACCACGCAACAGAGAGTGCTGTTCTCAGGGGCCTTAGTGTGTTCTTGGGAGCCTCTGAAGAGGAATCATAGGGAGTGTTTAAAGCCAGCACTGGCTGTCAGTTGCTTGTAAGAGCCAAGTCTCACTTCAGCCATTTTCCCACTGGGAAGTTCTCAGCTAAACTGTTGACCCAGTCTGCATGCTTCCTCTCCCTCTTAAAAGTCTACAGATAATGGAAAAACACTCAATGTACACCAGATACTTAGTGGGATATATGAGCATATTGTGATTAAAGGCAATGGATTGTATCTTTGAACAGTGTAAACTTATACAACCTTATCTCAGGCAAGAATGTAGGCCCACAATCACATTTTGTGACTATGCAATCTGGAGCATAGGAAGTTCCATGTGAATGTAAGGAGGAACTTTTTCACTGTGAGGGTGACGGAGCACTGGCACGGGCTTCCCAGAGAGGTTGTGGAGTCTCCTTCTCTGGAGACATTCAAACCCACCTGGATGCATTCCTGAGTGATTTAGTCCAGGTGATCATAATGTTCTGTGATTCTGTGATTTTCAGCTTGAATTGAATGTTAAAAATGTAAGAGATTTAGATAGGAAGTCGGTCAGGGTTGTCCACTCTTTCTCATACTGGAGGCCAAGTAGGAGCTCTGGGTTCCTTCCACTTAAGTCCCAAGTCAAGAATAGTGGTGTCTTATATGTTCCTGGTACAGGAGGGACACCTGTGATTTCTACATTTTTCCTTTGCATTTGTGGATGCAGCAGCTGCTACATCCCTTGAAACAAAGTAGGTTCCTAGTGACACAAAGCAGGCACTGGATCTGGCCAAGACCATGTACCTGTTAGAAATAGTTTGGTTGGTCTATGCTGTTCTTGGTTGAGAAACATTTTGTGGGGGTTGTGCCCATTCTCATTTGTACAGTATAACCTAAACATAGGGGTGCTCGTAGGCAGCCCAAGAGCCACTTCCAACCCAACAGTGAGTCCATCAGTATCCTGAGCAGGTTTTCTTTTTTAATCAAATGGTTTTAAATTATATGTCTATCCGACCATAAAATTCAGTACCCAGCTGTTAAGAAGCTGGACAAACTCACTTGTAATGTTGGTTTCTCCAGTCTCTCCGAGGGCAGATATACGAGTTACAGGAAAACGTCTGTTCTGATTCTTAGTTTTCTATGTTCCTTATAGAGACTGTTGGAAGATTTTACTACCATGTATCTTTTGAGCATGGACTACTTCTGCATGGAATGATCAAGACTAAGGAAAGTACGGCCTGCTGGATTTCTCCCCATGGATAAGAAAGGCATATCAATTCTAGTGCCGCCAGAAATGAAGAAAGTAGGTTAGAAGGAATCAGCTCAAAGATTACACCATCAGACACTTAAAGCAAATATCGTCATCTGCAGGGACTTTTTTCTTTTATATAGATGCATTAAATGGTTTAGCTTCTTCTATTTCTTCAGCTAAAATGTTTTCAGTCTTTAAAGATAATTTTCTATGGTGTTGAAAAATGCAGAAATCAACAAGTTGAACTTGTTTGATTGCCACTGCACTAAAAAGAAAAAACCTCTGGCATTAATGGAAAATGGCACTTTAATTGGAAAGATCTCATTTTCCATTTCCTGGAACTGTGAAATGTGATTTTAAATATAAATGAGGGTCAGACCGAAGGGGATGATCCAGATTGATTCATTTAAATTAACATCAGTGTCCAAGCGGATGTTCTTGTGTCAGTTTCTAAGTGATTTTTAAGGTGGATAGATTGGGAAGGAGACAGATAGATTAGGCTAGTGAGTGGGATGTGAGCATAGTGCAGAAGTCATTGTTCCCTGAACAGAAGAAAGCACAAAAGGAGTGAGCTTCTGGATGCAGGGATGTCAATTAAACCACAGCGGGCAGTGGTGGTTTTAAATCCATCTCTCTTCTCTTTTTCAGCCCTCTAAAATATAAGAGATGTCCCTGGGGCCTGAGAGGGCCTGAGATAGATTCCCTCTCCGTCTCCTGAGGTTTCACATATGGGAATTGCTGAGAGCTCACGCACTTGACTCAAGTCCTGCTTTGCAGGGGAAGACCTCTCCCTCAGGGCAGCCCAGGGGTCACAGAGCCATGCCTACAGGTCTCAGTAGAGGATGGTCTCAGTAATGGGACTCTCGTAATGGCAGAGCAGCTGGTCAGAGGGGAGGGAAAGTAACGCCAGTGCACTGAGGTTGATGTGGCAGCGGTGAAATCTAATTCACCCTGTCTTCTCACAGAGTTTGCAAGTGGTGTGAAGAGAGAATGTGCAGCAGCATTGTCTAGTGTTAAATGAAGTAGTTTATCCAGGCTGTAAAATCCTTCATTTTCCTTTGAATGGCTTCCATACAGGAGCCATAAACATGCCCCTCTTCCCTCACTGCTCTGTTTGTTGCTGCCAGGCTTGGGCCTGCTGTTATCCCACTGCTTATTGTTGTTACTGATCTCAGCAGCTCTGAAACAAGGACCAAACACCCTGTTTATTGAAGCAGGCATCTGAGAAAGGATTTTCCATTCCCTTCAGTATTTCTGTCTTTTCTCTCTCTTTAGACATAATCTTTCACAGCCTTGCAGCAGAAAGGTTACCTGAGCCGGGCTTTTCCCCATCTCTGGTGGGAATTTCTTGATAGTCTGGGATGAGAGGGGTGCTTGTGAGAGTCAGGAGTTGCACAAGCTCTCTTCCTGTTGTTGGGGAAGTCATCTGTACTAGGTATTTGGATTTATTACCTTAAGGTGATTTGTGAGTTCTGGGCTATGCCTGTCCTTTCCTTATTAGAGAGCTGCCCTCAGGAAATGGCTTGTGTGATGCTTTGTGTTGTACTGTTGTTGGTGAACACCAAATTATGCATGTGTTGGTTTATTGTTCCTGTGTCAGTCATCCACACTTGCACAGATAAACCAGGTATCAGTTTGGATCATACCGTCTGTTATAAAAGCGTGTGTGCCTATACGTAAACCTCCACAAAAAAGATCGGTTTTCATACACTAAACCTTAGCGTTTTCTTTGCCTGTATTACTTGAGGCAGAACATGTCTTACGTTAACCTCAGAGGTGAGCTGTAGGAAGATGAGTGCAAACCAGTGAACTGGATGGTTAGCTGGTGGTTTAGAGGTCTGGATTCTCCTCTCTTTTCATTTTGACCTGCTGCTTGGCCCTGGGAGCTTTGTTCATCTTGCCTATTCAGATGGATGGGTTTCACTCCCAGTCTGTCCTGGACTCAAGTCAAGGGAATCAGTTTCAGGCTATGTCTGCATTGCAGTCTTACATTGCACTTTTGCCTGTGCCTTTGCCTAAATGACTACTGAGTCTGCAGAAAAACGTTGCTTGTGAAGGTTGGATTAAATGATAAAGTTCAAGCTGTTCCCAACTGCTAATCAGGGGATTCCTGAGAATGCCTTTTGTTATGTATTCTTGGGCTGACAAGAACTGTTGACTAAAATCGTTTGTATCCCGGAGCTCCCCCACATCACCACCACCCCTGCCTCACAGTACACACACAGTAGCTGCTAGTTGTATCCAAGCAGGAGCCAGATAAGCACCACCTGCAGGAAAATCATTTGTAGATTACATGGCAATCTCCCAAGCCATACAACGGTCCTCATCCAGATTAGACACTGTACCTCACTCATGGACCAAAGTGAAGAATCTTGATGCGACTGGCTCTGGGAATTTCCAAGCTGTCTCCCTTTCTCCTGCCCTTTCTCCCTTGCAGGAATGATGGAGGGGCTGCACCAGGGCAGGAAGCCTGCAAAGTCCTTCCAAAACTCTCCCACCAGACTGGGACCCACCTCACAGTGAGTCTTTTCCTAATTTCTAGCCGACACATGTTATCTAATACAAATTACTTCGACTGTTAGCAAGGATATCTGTTCGTTCCATATAAAGGCCTTCTATCTCTTAAACTTTGGGACAGGTGAGTACTGTGAGAGTTTCACACCCTGTCTAATCCAGGACTGGTGCTGGTTTGAGTTGCCTTTCTTGGCAAGGCGGAACAGGAGTTGCTATTCTTCCATAAATTTTTTAAGACACCGATGAATAGGCTTAGTCACTCCCACTACTATGCAGTTTTTGCTGATAAATATTGATGGCAAATATCAAGTATTCCTGGTCTGAAAATTAACATTTTTGCTGCCTCATATTTCTCAGCTAGTGTATGAGGTTACTCACTATGCCTGCTCCAAACCTGTGGCTGTTGATGATAGTTCTGCTGATGAGTTGGGATGTAGGAAGACCCACCTGAACACTTTTATCTGCCTACGAAGGTTGCTGTTTCCTGACACCATTAAGTAGGGGGCTTGGTAATTCAGGATACGAATCTGACCATTGCTGTGTTCTGTCCATGAAACAAACATCTGTTATTCACTAAACAAATCACCCTTTTCAAAGTCAGTTGCTCATTGGATTATAATTTAACCCTTATCTGGAAAGTGTAACAGGAACCTGAATGATGATCGGGTGGTTAAGGAAAGTAAGTGTTGTTTCCTCATTCCTCCCAAATGGTCATGCAGAAAATTGATACTGTAGTTTTCATTCAGCTTGTGTACTCAGAAACCTCTCTCCCTTTCCTGCTCTGAACCAGAGTTGGTGTGATACTACTACCACCATCAAAAATGACAGCATCCATGAAGGACTGCTTCTGCAGAAAAGGGTGGGGAGCCAAAATCCTTTACCTTAGAGGCAACTGGCTCCTGAAGAGT
Source organism: Zapornia atra (assembly GCA_013400835.1). Classification (NCBI taxonomy): domain Eukaryota; kingdom Metazoa; phylum Chordata; class Aves; order Gruiformes; family Rallidae; genus Zapornia; species Zapornia atra. The sequence goes on along the minus strand of VZTU01019469.1, from coordinate 46,745 downwards.
GCGTGCTTGGAGCATGGCAAGTTGCACATGGATTGGGCTGCTAAGTTCTCCCAAGAAAGGAACATACCTATCAAAGTGTCCCTCAGGTGCCTGGCATTTTGTGGGGGCTTGGAATGACAGATAAAAACAGTCTGGAGACTCAGATCATCCTTCTGTCTATAACTCTATTGGCCTCAGTGAGATTAGGCCTGAGGTTACTATTTCTTGTCTTTTTCAAAGTCACAGAGCCTCTTATGGCTGTGATAATTAAGCCTCTGATCAGTTCTCTGAACTGTTTTTCATTACAGTTATACACTGAGTCTGAGACTTTTGTTAAACTCATTTTCAAGATGCTGAGAATTAATTTTATTTCTGTATTGTTTCTGCTGCAAGTACACATTATTTCCTGGGAGACTGCCTGGATGTAAGTAACCTGAAGGCCACAAAGCCAATGCTACAGGTAAGAGTGAGACTTGGAAGTCCTGTCTTGATGACAGTTCTTCTAGTCTTAAAGTGCTGCTTACTCAGCAATATGTTTTTCAAACACATGTGATCCAGATTGCTTTAAAGACACGTCATGACAGCTTTTTAAAAAACATTAGCCCTCTCCCATGCCTTGAACACCCTTTTCATTCTGCTTTGTAAGTCAGATTGATTCCAATACTCAGACAAGTTAGTCACAAGGAGAAAATTCCTCATTAACCTCAAACTAGAGCTAACTGATGAGATTTTTAGTTACGATTATGTCAATGAAAACTAAATTACAACCAAATGATGTTACAAACACCTGGCAGAGGGCATCACATGGGGTGAGGTTCACCCAGTGTAGGAACTCATATCTGAACAAGATACTGTGTGCCCCTGATAATTAATTGAGAGGGGAAAAAAGACATGGCTAGGGTGTGATTAATTTCATTCTCAAGTTACTGATGAAATGTCAGTAGAATAATCTCACTGTAAAAGTATCTATTTCCTTTAGCTATAAAATGAGCTTTGCATGACTACCTTAGGTAGAGTCACATCATACATGTCTAAAGTTGGTGAGATAAGGTCCCCCAGAGGATGAGACCCCACAGATATGAGTACAGATGTGGAGGTCACCCTGTGAAGTGAACTCTGTAGCGCTAGAGCCCACAGTCAGAAATTATGTTTGCAGGATGTTGGGGAACTTGCAAGACCCACAGTCAGAAGCTCTTGTCCCTGCAGGAGACTTGCACTTAAAATGCCAATAACAAGATTTGTGAGATACCTGCCAGAAAAGCAAGGTATGGCATAGGCTGAAGAGGGTCTGTTATTCACCAAGTTGGTTAAATTGAAGGAGAACAAAGGTCAGCAGGATATGGCCATGCAGGAGCCTAGCAGAAAAAAAGCCTTTTAGTCAGACTAAAGCATGCTTATGAGACTGATAACACTCAGCCTGTAAATGCCTCCATGCGAGAGGAGCAGACAGGAAAGCAGCCCTGTGAGCACTTGCATGTGTAAGGGTGTGGTGTTCCCAGTAGCAGTGCTATTTGCTCCCTGTTCACATGCGAGTTAGTCTTATTCCAAGGGTACTGTGACAGACTGAATGGAAGTTGAGGTTTCCAATGGAAATTGAGGTTCCCATTGATTCTTCTGCTTCATTTCCATCTCTCCATCACCTCCATATCTCAGATTTCCATCTCTGCTCCATACAGTGACTTCTGTGCCCCAGAGGGAACAGATGAGTAGCAAATATTTCATCTAGAAAGAAGCTCCTGGATTTCTCCCTGCAGAACAGGAAGTCCCCATTTGTAGTCACCAAAGCCCCACAGCCAGTAGTGGCTGTAACACCTGTGAGGCTGGATAGGTGCTGGACTGGCTAGCTTGTGCTGAGCTCTTTCATGCCACAACCACACTGCCAGCATCCAAGCTAGTATCTACCTGTAGCCGTGTTAACAAGTCTGAAGGTAGTTCAAGCACTGCTACATGAGTTTCGGTGACTACACCTCAGGTGTGTGTGGAGGTTGCCGCCCATAGGTTTGCAGATATTGTCAGCACATCCCTGGCCTGGTGAAACAGCAGCAGGTAACGTCACAAGGACAAGCCAAGCTGTGCCAGTACAGCACAGCTCTGCTGCAAAACCTGCATTGGCACAGGAGACTCCTGCTGGCATGGCCATCTGGTTCAGGAACCGCTGCTATCCCAGCCCTGTCACACCAGGCAGAGGTGACCACTGGAGTGCTAACTCCAGTGGTTCATTAACCTATATAATCTTGCCCAATGTCTTCGTTGCCAGTGTGAGCTGAGTTTCTCTGATATCCAAGAGAAATTGAGCTACTTTAGCAGGCCTTTTATATACCCACGTAAAGACAAGGAGTGCTTTTAACAGGCCAGGAAAGGTCTAAGCCAATAGTTCCCAAATGCCAGACTGGTGGACCATGCCATGCAAGTGAGGCCTGTCACAAGGTCTGCCATACAATCAGAGAAGTGTCCATTCTCATGGAGGGAGACTGGCACAGTGCCAAGCACACTGCGCAACTGGTGAGCCAGCTGCAGCCCATGCACCAGGGGCCCAGTCAGCCGGTTTTCATGCCATTTTTAGGACACCGACATAACGCTTCCTATCCTCAAGTTTTGACCCCTCACTCTGATTTTAGGTCACTTCTTTAAGTCATAATTAAGAAAAAAAAGAGTGGAAAGGAAAAAGAGAAGTGGTAGATAAACCCCCATGTGTATTCCTTAAGTACACCATTACTTCAGTGAAAGACTGTTAATGCTATGAGAGACTTCCTGAGCGCTGGAGAGATTTGTCTGTTAACAAGAACTTTATGAAATGTTCGTTATCACCACCTACCTACCAGGGGAGCTAGCAATTTCACACCCTTTTTATTCTTAGCTGCACATTATACCCTCTTAACAACATTTTAAAAATAACTGCAGGAAGAACTGAATCACACATAATTTGAACAATTAGAAGTGACAAGCTGTTTTTCTCATCTAGTAAAATATGCCCATTTGGCATACTTTACTGTCTAGCAGAGCTCTTTTATTCGCACCACTCTGGTCTCTAAGGAAGACAAGCTATTATTATTATTCCATTGAAGAAATGGACATCTGTGCTTTCAGCAAGATTAATAAATTGAATGCACCAGAGTTATTTTATAGACCCTGGATTTATTGTTATGAAGCAGATCCGGAAAACTGAAGACACCAGGCCAAGCCTCCTTTTGAAAGGTCTCCCTCCTTGGTCCACAGAGTTAGCTGGGCAAAATGAATCATCCCTCCTGCATGTAGCATCTCCTATTTATAAACTGGGCATTGTAACAACATTTAGTCCTCCATTTAATAAACCTTTTAAGGAGTTTGGGAAGTTAGTGTGCTCCATGTCAGAGGTAGCATAGCTGTTCTCTAGACAAAGCAAGGGTCCTGAGCTGAGGATGTTATGCAGTCATCTTTACACCACCTAGCTATCTTTTCTTTCCACCTCAGAACAGCCAAGTTCAGGTTTCTTGCTGAGCAACTAGCTTGACCTACCAGGAAAGCTGAAAGTCAGGACCCACAAGGGTCTGCAAAGACCTGAATACCTAAGGATGCTTACAGCCTGACTCCTATGACCTTTCTCCCTGGAAGTCTACCATAATGCACAGCCTTAAGCTTCTATATCACTTTTTGAAAGGAGTTACTTGTCTCTCATTGTTAAAGGTACATAATGTACCTAAAAAGGCTAGTGGATATTTCGAAAGTCCTTTCATACCTGAAGTCTATTGAATCAAACAACAGTCAGCTTAATACTTTGAAAAATGCTATAAAGTGGATTTCTGTAGCTGAATACATTTACATCTTTGGCCTGTAACCCCATAACTGCTCATCTCCTTAGGAATGATGACAAGATTTTGCTAGGAAATAAAAAGGAGCCTGAGCATTGCTAAAGAAGGTTAAATAAGCTGAGGAAGCTGACAACATCCTAGTTTCTGATGTTGTGTCTCTTGCTATAGGGAATAGAGGAGTCAGTGAGTTGAAGCATTTCTTTTTACTGGAGCCTTATTTCTCATTTTGGCATACTGGTTAGCTTCTTTCCTTCAAAAATTTCAGATCATCTTTGCTCTACTCTGCTCCTCCCACCTGCCACATACACAGCTGATCTCATCCCACCCTTTTGGGTGGTAATAGGAGGTTAATTATCCAGTGAAAGACAGTATGACTCCTTTCTTCTATCTCTATGGGCACTGACATAGTCCTCATAATTATCATGTCTACTTCAAATAGCATGCTAAGTGCTTCAGGAGCTGAAAAGTGTTATCTGTTTGCGATCAACAAATCCCATTCCTTCCTGCTTGATCCAAATCTTTTTGTTTTCTTCATCTATTTCTAGAATTAAATCTACATATTTTCATTGTTCACTCTATTAACAGAAAAGCAATGTCCAATTCATAAAAATGTCATACTGTTTTCCTGTCCCCTCTGTCCCTGGAGGCTAAGTAATCCCTTGTGTAAAATCTGACCCTACTATGACAGAAGTGTAACCTCAGAAAAAAATCAGTGTGTCCTCTCACTGCTGTGCCAAACAAATCTGGATAAAGCACATAAAAAAGATAAGACTGATTCACTTCTGTGGGCACAAAGGGAGAAAGCTTAATGTGTCGCTGTGCTTCCTTGCATAAACTGTAGTGACTACAGAATCAGGGATCTGCCTGGTACCCAGAGTTTCTCCTTTTCTACATACCATTAATCTTACTCATTTTTTCACAGAGGAAATGTCTGTTTGGTATTCCAGTGAGTAACACTGTACATACTTTGGTTCCGTCTTGTAGTATAGCTGGAGTCATGGAACAGTGCTGATCCTTCACTCTCACTGGGAGCAATGGGGACCGATGGTCCCTACTACTTTGCAGGATCAGACTGCAGAGAATTCATTCCAACAATAATAATTTGTCTCCTCATTATCAAGGCATCTTTTTGTCTGGTTGGTTGGTTTGTTCTGGTTTGGTTTTGTTGTTGGGTTGTCTTTTTTAGTTATGAAAAATTGTATTGAAATGCAGGTAAACTTGAAGTGAGGTGTTTGATTCTGTATGTGGTTTGGAAGAGGAGGGATGCAGGCTTTGCATCCAGTAGGAATTGGCTGCAGAAACACAGAAGTGAAGGAGGTTACATGATGCAGTTGTGGAATGGCATAGATCTGGAAAGTGATGCATTGTAAAGCAGTGAGATTCTCTGTCTAGTCACTGAATGCGTGTAGGAAGCAACCTTGTGTTGGGCAGCCACGCTGTGACTGGGCATACCTGCCTCCAGCAAGGAATATATGTTAACAGCACTATTATCATCATTGTTAACAGGAATGATCAAGGCAGTTTGCTTCAGGATCACCATTTTGGACAATAGTTGTCTTCCTGCCATCTCTTCCCTTGAAGCAAATCATAATTTAGCAGCTATACCAACAACAGTCACCACAGCCCTTGGACAGCTGGATCACAACTAACACTCAAAGGATTGAGCAAAAAGCCCATTCTCTACCATAAACATTCTATAAATGGCTTAAACTGGTGACAAACCCTACAAATTCTATTTCCAATTCTAATTAGAAATACCCTATTTCTAACCTAGGTAGCCTGCACAGGGCTGTGAAGCCAGTGTCTACTGCTTGTGTAGTTGCAAATGACTTCTGATTTTGTGGGATAACCTAAGCATTGAAATCTGTGGCACAAATTGTCTCAGGTTCAGTCTCTACTGAATCCTTAGAGCTTGTGTTGGTGGAACTCGTGTTTGCCTACTGATCCCTACTGCAGCAGCAGAGTCAGGGCTGAATGGAGAAATCTGCTTGTCACATTCAGAGTAAGGACATCTGCCCTGAACCATTAATCTGGGTCTCAAAGAAGCAGGAGGGTGCCAAATTCACAAACCTGGAAAAGCTCACCCTACAGCTGTGTTATGAAACATCTGTGTTTTCTTTTTGTGTTGAGCTACAGTCTGGAGAATGAATTAAGAGTTGTTGGGTATGTAATTTTTTTTCCTCTGTATAATGATTTTTAAATTTTTTTTTTTTAACAAACTGAATTTAAGAAATGGGAAATATTTGCCATTATGTGAGGAATAATATGACCAGTAACAGCCTAGCAAGGGACTGTCTTGTTTGGGTCCATAACGCTCTTTTACTGCAAACATTCACAGCCTTCTGCTTTCTTTTCTCTCACAAAACATTTTTATTGAAATTTTGCAATAAAAAAGCCCAGAATACCAAAAGTGAAAATTTATTACAGAATTTGGACACCCAAACTTCCTCTATTGAAAGCATCATCAGCTCAGAAAAATCCCTAATAGAGCAGGAGACCTGGTAATGGGGGACCCAGAAAAGGCGGAAGATCTCATCTCCTTTTCCTCAGTCTTTACTGTCCAAGTCTGCCTTCAGCCTCCCAGAGCTGCGTGCCTTGAGGCAGAGCCTGAAGGAGACAAATACTGCTAATGATAGGGGAAGATTAAGTCAGAGACTGTGTAAACAGATGCATCAGCATAAGCATGGGGACGTGTACAAGTCCTTGGGATGGGATGGCATGGATCCAAGGGTTATGAAGGAGCTGGCTGGTGTCATTGCAAGGCCATGCTCTATCATATTTGAACAATTATGCTAATTGCATGAGGACCCCAAAGTCAAGAAGAAAGGCAAATGTCACATCCACCTCCAAGACAGACAAGAAGGAGGATCTTCACAATAAACTTGCCAGCAAGATAAATCCCTCAATTTGATATGCATGAGGCAGCATTTGGAGAACTGTGTCCAGCTTATGGGAGGGATTCCAGCAGATGACAGGAGAACAAGACATGGGAGCAGACACTGAGACAAGAAGGTTTGTTTAGCCTCACAAAGAGAAGGGGAAAGGGAAGGCTAACCACTATTTTCTGCTACCTGGAGCAGGGCCTATAGAGGAGACAGAGATAAATTCTTCTCAGAGATGCACCAGGAAAGGTATAAGAGGCAATAGACACATTTTACAATAAGGCAAACTGTGACTGCATATAAGGGAAGAAATTTTAATCCTGAAAGTGATTATGCACTGGAAAAAGTGTCTAGAGAGTCTGTGGAGTCCCTCATCCAGGGAGATTTTCAAAACTCAGCAGGCAAAAAATCAGGTGAAGAACATTGGTACTATCACTTACTATAAAAGTGTGGGTGTTTTGCGAGGCACAGTCTGGCTAAGGTTGATTGCAGTGACTGGAATTTCTTCCAGTGCATCTGAGTGCTTTCAAACGAGGGGAAGTCTGAAGAGATGCTGCTGATGGCTCAGTGAGGAGATCGTGACTTCTAGTGTGTGGAATGCAGTGTCATCTGACACATCTGTGTGCTGGCCTTCTGCTGGGATCTTCTTTCCCTGCAATCCCAACATTGCATTGCATCATCAGTCAAAGCTGTTCTCTTTTAACTCCTAAATTTAACAAGTGTCTAAAACCTCCAAATCCACATGAAAGATGCTAACCTCTAAAGATTCTTCTGACATCTTCTTTTGATGCTGGGGCTCATTCATCTTCGGATCTTTCTACTATGAAAGTGAATATGCTGCAGAGAATAAAATCAACATGATAGACAGACAAACACTAATTGATTAAAAACACTGCTTCTTAATGTGTCATGGGTTTGGTATGGACATTTACCAGCAAGCATAGTCTTAGTAATGTAGTGAATCCAATACCAGTCTATAGTAAAGATTTATGGAAAAACCATCTGGTTGCACGACATTTCTATTACTTTCATGCAGCACACAGTAATTTCACCACTTTCAATTCCACTTTCAAATTTTCATTCTACAAGAATCTGTAGGAACATCTTGTATGCATTCACCACCCACACAAACACATGCATACACATGCACAGCGTAAAATAGTCCATTAATGATTGTTATTCATGTGCTGTTTGATCTTGCATTTACAGTCGCAGTTTTTCCAGCTGAGACGACCAGCCTAGTTAACACAGTGGCAGCACAAGTGTTGCCACACAGGTACACCCTTGACCACACTGACATTTGTACCTGTGCTAGTGCAAAAGTGAGAAGTTACCTCTCTAGGAGCAGCTTAAGTATCTGAAGGTAAAGCTAACTATCTGTTTCCCTCTGAATGTGAACTGGGACCAAACTTGGGGGAGGACTAGATGATCTCCAGAGGTCCCTTCTAATCTCTATCATTCTGTGATTCTGTGTCTTGGTGAGTTTTGCCTGTGTTTTGGCTCCTCTTCCAGACTTAGAGGAATTGGAGAACTGAAGGTGCAACAGGGGTCTTGAATACCCTGAGTCCTTCTCAGCTAGCATTCTGCAAAGAACAGTAACGTCCTTAGGTCACTCTCTTATGACAAGGCAGATCTGTGTGAGGTCCCAGGCCAGATTTGTCTTCTGTGGAGCAGTGCCATACACGCAGTCCTTGTAGCAGCCAGCTCATTTCAGCTCCTCCATGATGTCTGAACACCATCCTGCTTGCAAGACTGTTTTTTCCCAACTCCATAGTACCTCCCGTTGGCCAAATTCATCCCTCACTGAGCAGCCTCAGGTCCCACTCCTTCCCTTGAAAAAAAATCTGCTCCCAAAATGTTGTTATTCTTTTGTCATACAAAGAGCCACTCCCATGCACCTCCCCTGAGAGCCTTACACACACTCTAACTCATGCCTTGATTCGTCCTGCTTTGCTGGCAGGCCTGATGATATGATGCTGTTTACTCCACCTTATATTAATACCCAGACTTTGTGTCCCAGAAAAGCCCCTTCAGCAGCCTCATGGACTAGTAATGATTAATGTCTCTAACAAAAGGTTAATTCCATTTTTTCTCGTTCATCTTATCTCTTGGCCCAGAAACAAGCTACAAACATTTTTTTTGCATATAAAGTTGCCAAAACCCAGACATCTTACACAAGAGCAGTTGCTCAGGACTTTGTCCCTGGTTGGCTGGCAGCACAAAGCTAAAGCAGAGCCCAGTTTCCTCCCCTCCTGGCCACAGCACAGTTTTGATTACACAGGCCCTTGAACCTGCAAGTTCCCACATAGCAGTGAGATCTCTGCTTTGACTCCAATTGGGTCATCAAAGTTTTGGTGATATCATTGCCATGCACCTAATCTAGAAATGCCCTGCAGCCCTGAAAAGAAAGCTGTTCAGGGGGACACCTGTATACAGGTACATCTGCCAACAGGACAGTTTTCTCACACTTAGGGCAGAAGATCCCTTCTGTAATTAACTTTATGCTACAAACAAAAGTTATCTGTTCACTTATGATGTCCTCAGCATCTCTGTTGATTGCCTTGATACTACATGTTCTGTAGCTTAGAAGTTTGCATTCTTTGCAAGTCTTCCCCCACCCTGATTTATAGAAAACATTTTGTCTTCCTTCCCCATGTACCTTTCATGCTTTATACTACTTCTTGGCACTTATCAAACCCTCATCAGCTGTGCATAACTAGATAACAGCTTCATTACTCACAAGTGTGAGCACAAGTCCCTCGGAGATTAGTTTGTCTTGGGGCTCAGCTGACAGCCTGCTGTGCAGTGCCTCTGGCCAGCCTTTCTAGCCTTGCACTGCTTTCTCAACTGAAGGACTCACTGATTCTTTCTTCTGCAGTACTCTACAGTTTAATCAAAAAAAAAGGTAAGGCATCAGCTTACATAGGCGAGGGGACAGATGTAGAAAGCAATATTAATGCCACATGTTGTTTGGCTTAATATTGGAGATGTTTGGCTTAATATTGGAGATGTTTTGCTTAATGCTGTAGATGTTTGACTTAATATTGTAGGTGCAGATGTAATCAAACATGTATGTTTCAAGAAACAGAACCAACTGTATATTTCTTCTGTTCAGTGGCATTCACACTTGGGAGTTCTTTGCAGATTGAACATTTGTTATTTGATTGCTGTAGAAGTTGTTTATGCAAAAATATACTGCTATTTGCTTATCAACGTACTTACACAACCACAGTAACTCTGCTTGTGTTCTGTGTGGACATTCTTGTGCTGTAACAAGGCCGTAAGTAATGGGAGCTGTGCTGGACAGCATGTGCCTGTATTCCTTGCATAAACCTGGGAGCACATGAGCTCACAGGGAGCTTTTGTATCCTGAAAGAAGTGAAAGCGCCAGGTCTTATGCATCATCCTTATAAGCTTTCTCCTATTATCTTATCATTATTTTCAGTCCTTGGTACTGCTGTGGATACTCTTCGTAACAGACTCTTCTTAAGCAGTTTCTGCACTCTAACGCTGGCAGCAAGCCCCCATATCAACTAGAGCCCACAGGCTGGGATGGCTGCAAACATAATACACAAAATCAATCTCTCAGGATTGGAGTGCTAGTAAGAGATGGGTTCTTTGAGCAGTTCCACCCTAATATATATTCCTTATGAGGCACTATGCTGTAGGAAGCCAAGAAACCCTCATAACATTGAATAGGGATTAAGCCAGTAGTATAAAATTAAGCAGGGGTCAATAAAAATTGCTTTTAGAGTAAAGGAGGAAGGAAAAGAGGAAATGGTAGTCATCAAGGTGTGAGGTGACAATAGCCTAGTAGAGAACTTCAGCTGTGTAATTGGAGATTTTGTGGAAGTTGTAAACAGTATTCAGAGGCAAAGTTTTAAATACCAACAACAAAGCCCCTTGCCTTCAAATCAGACTGAAATTCAACAGGCAGTAAGTATGGATGTGGAGCTCTATGATGGGAGGAAAACTCTGACAACAGATCTGCAGAAAGGATGCTATGATGTGCACCTTCTCTGTTGCTTAGAACTGTCCCAGCATAAATAGGCATGTAGCAGGTGCCAATATTCACCCCATGACAACTTATACAGACATGTTAAAATGCATGTGGAAAGTGGAGGAAAAGGGTGAGCGAGCTGCAGTCACCTTTGCGAGTCGGTGTCACTTGACTGGGAACTTGCACACCAGGCTGGACTATCTTTATGGTGAGAGCATGCACCTGCACCCTGTGACAGTTGAATAACTCCTCTCCACCAGTAGATGTAAAAGAAGAGCAAACCTCTCAAAGTGGTCTCTATTCAGTATCTGGAATTCTGTTTTCTCAGGCTGAATGGTGACTTCGCACAACTGCGCCACTAGCATTGCAAACAAATTGGCAGAGAGCACCTTCTCTGTGAACATTGGCTTAGACTCAGAAGAAGCCATTCAGAATTTGTAGGAATCCTTGATGGCAGCAACACCAAATTGTTCTCCAGCATCGATTGGCTTTTTTCTTTTTTTGATGTATGAGTGGGATGCAAACAGCAGATCTAGTCACAGAAGCATCAGCATTTAAACAACCACCACTGATCACCTCTTCTTCTTTCGTTCTGAAACAGCCGCATTTACCCCAGGGAGTCGGTTCATTGCCACACTGCTGTGCAAAGCTGCTGCAGACAGCATTGCCCACTAGGAAGTGACCACTTGAGTGTAGAGGGCTGGAACATTATTGAATCCCTGATGATTTTTTTTTTTTCCAACTGAACTTTGGCTTGTGGTGTCTATCTGGCATTTTAACCTTATTTAATCTTAATTAATATATTGTATCTTCTGCCTTAATTTATAATGGTACCATTTGCTCATAATAGACATGTAATCTGGACATCATATGAGGCTGGTTAAATACTCTTTGTGGTCCTTTCTGTTGAGGGAGTTAAATTTTCTGTTATAAGCTGGTTTGTTTGTTTTGATGTATTTTGGGCCTACCATCATACTCAGGCCATCACTCCACTTCTTTTTCTGAACGGCCCTGCAAACTTTGCCTCTGGCATTATCTCAGAGTATGACTGCATAGCTGTTTTAGTTGACTCCCACTACTATGTTTCCCTTTCCAGCACATAACTTGTTTGCTGTTGAGAGGGTGATTTTGATTTTCACTGCCTTGTGTGCCAGTGTGCAAGTCTGAAGGGACCTTTATAATTGTAGTTACAACTCTCAACAAAATCAATGGCACTTTCATTACTGGTACGAAGCGTTCATTTTCTTTTGCCCTGAAGGAATGGTTGCCGTATTGCAGAATAATGTTACAATAGAGGCTAACAATCAGCAGTCACAGAAGAAAGCCACATCACAAGAAAGCTCTGTCATGAGGCTGCCTTTAATAGTCAGCCAGCAGAATCTGGCTCTCACTTACACTGAATTCTGTTATCAACAGATTTGGCATCAAAGAAACTACAGTCTTCATCTTGATTTTCTGAGCTTGCCTGAACTTCACGAATCTGGTGGCCCCTTTCCTCGTAGCAGCCCTTGCTATGACTTGGAAAGTTGGAAAATTATTATTGTTGCAATTTGATATAGGCAAAGGAGGTTCTCAAGCAAATGCCTAGCCAAGGTGACACATCAGTACAAGGACTGAAATTGCTCAACTTAATTTTTAGGCACTTGATTTGGCTTACAATAGATGCCTGTAGATTCAATGACAGGTGCCTCTGCACCATTGCACAGGAGCACACTCCTGCTCTGGTCTCCCCTGTGCTTCTGGGTTTCCTTCCCATGTACACAAGGACAACAGGAAGAGAAAGAGAAGAGAGGCTGGTGCATGCTCAAGCTTTACCCTATTAAGGGTCTTGTCCACATGGGACATGCCCCAGCCCCACAGCAATGTGGATGTGTTTTCCAGAAGCACAGAGTCTGATTAAGATGCTGTGGGACATCATGACTGCTAGTGTTGTTGCTTCCTCCCTCTGCTGCTTTATCCTGTCCCTGACAAGGGTGCAATAGTTGTGCTGATAGAGCTGCCTGTGTGGTCACTGTATGAACCAGATTGGAAGACCCCATCCAAAAAATAATTTCCTTTTTGTTGTTGTCTCACTGGAGTGGTTGCACAAGGCTGTTTTACAGCACAGCTGCACTACTGTGGGATAGCGTGCCACTGGGCAGGCTGTGAATGAGAGAAGGCACAGGGTCTGCAAGTAAAGGAAGGATATGATACTTTAAACCAGAATAGCTGTGAAACTTTTTGCAATGTAAAACTGCAGCAGTAGCCAGCTAGTTCATCTTCTTGGGCTTCCTTTGTGGTCGCTAGGGAGAGAGATAAGCTCTTTCAGAGTGATGGAGAGCAGGAGTCCTTATCTCCCTTCATTGACTATAGAGGGACCCCAGACAGCAAAATGCTCGATGTTCCATGATACAAAAACCCCAAAAGCAAGCAGTGAAGCCGAACATCCAAAGTCTCAGGCATGTCTTCATATTAAGGAAATAACTTTCATTCTTGTGCCAAGAGCCTGCCAAAATAGCAGAACCACGTTCCTGAGTGTAAAACTATTTTGCAAATCTGATCAGCCAACAAACAGGAATCTGAATCCTAACTACAACTATGAGCCCTGACAGTCCTCATCTCCAGGTTTGGGGCTTTTTTTATTTTCAGAAGTTATACAACGTTTAAGACAGGGCCTATTCCCATTCCTACCTACTACAGACAGTTTGTTAATGTCTGCCTTGACTTCTTTTCCTCTGGGTAAGCCTTTCTTAGTCTGTGAGCCACTCTTCACCTCTGCAGTTGCTGACCCAGCTTCCCCTCTGCCCCAGATTGTGCTGTGAAATGCTCCTTCATTAATTCAGTTGGAGTCTGGGCTAAAAAGGAGGGGAAATTCTGCACTATACCGTCTTCTAGCTGACCTGGAACAAGGAGGCTGCAGTTCCCTGTCCATCAGTGCCAGTTTCTGTGCTTTGTAGGATCACGTGCACCTTTGTTATGGACAAGTCATGAAGTCAGGATGCTATATTGGGTGGATTAATTGCAGGAGAACAGATCTTACCTACTCCTTCAAATAATTTTGAACATCTTTGAGATCTTTCAGCTAGCAAAGAGAGTCAAGTATTAGTTCAACACCTCTCATCCCGAGACTGCAATGGTTTTGATCCATGGCTGTGTACCCTGAAAGTGGAATTACCATCTCAGGGAAGCTCAGACTGAGAAATGTCTGTCAGCATAGCAAGCATCCTGTATTTTCTCTTGTGAGGATGGGATTTAAAATCACAGACACTCGGGGCCAGCCATATCAGAATTTGCAGTGTTTATTTATATAAGCTGAAAAAGGACCACCCAGCTATTGCGACCACACAGCTGTCAGCAGCCATCAACCAAGAAAAACGATTTTGTGTGTTAATTGACCACTGAGTAGCATGCCGTGACTTTCTGTCTGTCTTTGCTTCGCTCATTCTCCCTGTGAATTAGAGACCATACCATACTGTACATCTATTTTTTGGCATTTTTCAGCTGACAGACATGCTATTCCGTTCACACACACTGCTCCAAACATGGTTATAGCACAAATCAGATTGCAAATTTATTTTAAGGAAGTTATTCTGTAGATGTAGATTATACAAGAGCTGCAGTAAGATACAAGTACCTGTTTTAAAAGTGCTGCCTAAAGGTTTTTCATGCAAGATCAAGCTATGTCCTAACCTTACTGAGATCTAATCAGAGTCCACAAGAAGGTACAGTTTCATGATCTATATGAGAATTAAAGTATGTATTTTTCAAAGGGCTTGCTGTATTTAAATTGAAGTTATGATGATGTTGTGTCTTAGATCATTCCAACCCACAGTATTGGCACATATAGCTTTAGTTTATATCTGTCTTCCGTGGCATACATCCAGTGAAAACAAGACATAAGCCAATGTCAGAATGTCCTTATGCCAAATTGCACTGTTTAAATCTGCGCAGCATCATACTATTTGTTAAACTGATACACCTTCCTGTTTAGAACTTGCTATTCCCTTACACTCTCACACTCAGATAGACTTAATTTTCTTATGTTCTACTTCAGCCCATGTGTAATGAAACCTTCCACATATACCCAAGAGCAAAGTAATTCCAAATGCAAGATTATTCTCAATCTGGTGCTTAGGCTATTTATAGTCAGTCAGAAAGAAGTAATTAACAGTACGTAACAGTTCAATAAGTCTTTGCCTCATTCTTACAAATTTGCACATATTGGCAAGATGACCATTACCAATTTCCTTCCTCCCCTTCCTCTTGTATTTGGAAGAAATGAGAGAGTAAACAGAGGCCATCGTACAGCAGCGTGAGCACTCAGGCAACAGCTCCAGGTGAAGGTGTCCCTGCCCTGTCATGGCTTAGGGGACACCATCCCCACACCTCCACAGACTGGTCCCTCACTCATGCTGACATAACCATCTGTGGGGCCATGCCATGGGCTGTACCACTGAATGGAGATGAGTTGCAAATAGGGGCCTCTCTCCTTTCCCCCAAAGAGCTGTTTTTATTTGAGGTTCACTTCAGTGCTGTGGTTACCAGCACAGCTCCACAAATGTTTGTGCAGGCACAGTATGAATGGGGAGGTAGAGATTAATAGGATGGGGCCAGAAGCTCCCCAAGTGTATTAATTCCTGAAATCCCCATATCTTAGCAGTGCAGCCTGGGCAGATAGTGCTGATGAACCAACACCCAGTCCGAGCTGAAGGCGAGGTCTGGCAGGTCAGTGCTGAATTATTGGCTGGCCATGCTGACTCAGGAGAGATAAGGAAAAGATGTGGACTATTCCTGTGATAGTGTGACCGTCTACCAGTCAAAGGTCTTGAGGGGAAAATATGACTTGTGTTTTAAGGGCAGTACTGTGATATGGAGTTGTGTTACCATAGCACTAGAAGAATGCCATTTTGCCAAACAGTTATACATGGAGGGTAAGATGGGCCTGTTTCAGAGGTCAGCAAGAGATAATGTAAAATACTACTTTTCCCCTTAATTCTCCCCATATGTCAGGGAGGTAAGCCATCTCCTAAAGGATGAAACATAATGGCTATTTTTTTCCCATTTCTGTAATTTGGCTGGGGGAGGTCTTTGTGCCTACTGGTGACCCCAGTTTGGCCAGATGGCTGCTGATATGCACTCTTACTCCCAGCGATACTGGCAGTGGAAAACCCAGCCACCAACTGTCAATTGCCAAACACGAGGTCTGGCAGGAAGTTTAACCTGCCAAGAACTATTTTATCTGTCTGTTTATCATCTATCTATCTATCTATCTATCTCTCTGTCTATCTCATCTTCTTCTGTAATGTAGGGCCACACTTCTAAATCTTCTGCATATTGTTTATCTATCTTTTATAGCGCAATATGTCACAGTTTGTATAGAAGTTTGCTGTAGGATACAGTAGAGAGATCTGTGGTCTGCAGAAGGGCTTGGAGCAGATGGTGTGTGGAAGCTTTTGGTGAAGTGGTGTCTTACAAGGTTGCCTGCAACTGCAGCAGTACTGAACTAAGGTTGTCAGCCATGAAGCAGGCTTTTACTTTTCTTCTTTTCTTTTTTTTTCATGTTAAAGGGACTGAAAGGGTCCCTCAACATTTCCCCTTGCAGTTTCTCTCTTCCATCTTTACCCCTTCACAATACAGCTATAAGAACTGTCTCAGGTTCCTGAATCTTTATTGCTGTCTTATCTTCTGGAGTGACAAAGAGCCTTTCATAATTAGCACTGTTGCCTGCCTACAATGATCCTTTTCTTCAGGATCTCAAATAAAATCCCTTTAGAAAGCCCACTGGCATGACATAACTCACTATTCAACTCTCCCTTCCATGCCTCAGTCTTCTAATAGTGGTGCCCACATGACTAGCTCATGGGTAGGTCTGTTGCGTGCGTTACCCCACAACACTGCTTTTCTCTAGTCATGGTCTTCAGATTGTGGGTTGGAGTAAAATGTGATCTGCCCCAAAACAGAACATCTGTTAGTCTTGCCAGGTCTCTCTGAAACCAAATACTTTAGTATTAGTGATGAAACTGAAGATAGCTTCAGTCCAGTGCAAACTTCCACACATCTGCTATCCCCATGGTCCCTCCTGGCTGCCAGATCCAAACCAGAAATGGTGCAGTCCTGTTATCATGGTCCTGGCCCTGAGCACATAAGGCTCACTGAGAGGGTCTCAGCTCAGATCTAAGTACCACACGAAGGTTATTACTTCTATATCAGAACTGGCATGCATCCTGTCAGCTCGGGGAGCAAGCAGACCAGCCCTGGGACCACCTGCATCCATCTGTCTAGAGATACCCTCGTCACTGTTAGCAGGCAAGGTAAGTCCACAAAACAAAATGCCACTTCATACTGCAGTCACTAATGTCCAGCTGTCCCGACACTGAGAACAGCTCCCAGCCCCAGGTCCCCAAGTCTATTGAAGCCAGAAAGCTGAGCAAAGAACCTAATACATTACTTCTGAGAATCACATCGTGAAGAGGAGAAAAACAAGTTTTACATCTAGTTGTGTTACAAGGAATGTAGTCTAAGCAAGGAAAGGAATATAGTCTAGCACCAGATCTTGTCCTAAAGCGAAACGCTTACTTCATGTTAGCCTTGTTACCCAAAAAAGAGGGGAAAGAAGGAAAAAAAAAAAAAGATTAAGAAGAAGAAGAAAAAAAGAGACTATTCAGCTGCTCAGCATCTTCAAATGCTTTAATCTTTGTAATGCAGTTCGGCAGAAAAGTTTCTCTGTGGACCTGGGATCACTATAGAAGCTTCATCCGTTACCTGTGCAACTTGGCAGCAGTAGAGAGGCCAGTTGCAGCATCAGTGGTGAAATGCTTGCTTACTTAGGGGAAAATTATTAGCATAGTTTTCTTGTTACCTAACAGTGGTCTGAATTCCTGAAAGGGATAAAGGAAGAAGATCATTCTTTCCAGCTGCACCAAATAAACAGCATTCCTCTTCCATGTTTGTTATTGCTTACAGAGCAGGCAGAGAGACCCATTTCCTTCTCCAGCTTTGATGCTTATGAAAACTTTGAAACTGCAGAGACACACCCTGCAGCTGCCTTCAGCCAACAAAGGGTTAATTGTGATTGCCCCTCCATTTGGCACTCAAGAGGAGGATGATAAAACCTTATCTACACTGAAGAGAAAAAAAAAAAATCCCACCAGAATAACAAGCAGTGCATTGAGGAAAAGGCGACTCAGTGAGCAAAGGCTCCTTGGTGCTAGGAAGTTTTGCAGCTTTTACCATGTTTGTATAGTCAAAGCAAGCAACCTTTCCCCACGCTTTATCACAAATATAAAGATACCAACTGAAAGTGCTGCACAGTTAATTTTGGCTTGAGAAGCAATATCGTTTATGTCACTGTCAGGCAACTTTATCTAGGACTTCTAAAGGAATAAGCATTTGGTAAAAAACAAGATAATGCTCCTCGGATCGCTCTGTTTATAGCCTGTCTAGGGTAGACCAACAATTTTAAATTTGAATCTAGAGAATTGCAAACACGACTGGCACTGGCATAGCTCCATCTTTACTCTGTGCATCCGTAATTCCAATGTGCAAGTTGCCTTAAGGACATAGTGAATTTTCAAGACAAAGCCCTTAGGAAACTTGAGCTAAGTTAAACCTCAAGCTATGTGATGGGCTTGAATACTTAGTCTTTATCTTCTGTAAACTGCAAATTTATAGAAACAGCCATTGGAAACAAACAGTAAACTGAAATGAATTAGTATGCCTACTCAGGATTTTCTGCCTTATAAATGCAATAATCTGAAGCTAATCCAAATAATGTCTGCCTTTACTAACTCAGATGAGTGTGGATTCACTCCACTGCCTGGTGTCACTTCAGCTCCTCTTTTTGAGCTGCTGACCTCTTTGAAGTGGTAATACTTCAACGGGGGCTGTGTCTCTAGAACCTGAGGTGATATACAAACATCAATAACTTAACTCCTAACACTCCAGACAGCAAGGGAAACATAACCAGGGTCTGTTTCTTAGGGCTTTAGCTCCATGGGATCAACTGAGATAAGATGGTGTTGAGCTGAAGAGAAAAGGTGGAGAGAATTCGCATCTCCTGAAGTGTTATCTATCATATACAGCTGTTCTCAAATTTTCCAGTGAATGGCTCACTTCTTCCTTCCCTTCAGAACTGCTTTCTTCTGTTTCCAGTAGTATAACATTCCTGTGCTGTCTTCGAGGACTAACATAAGGAAAGTATTTAATGTATTTTACCTAAGGCAAGTACTGAGGCTATTAAAAATTTCTACAATTTAAAAGGTGACAGAATCACTTTTCTATCACATCATGTAAATTGAACTTAGTTATGTTACTTTGGCTGCTTATGCTCTTATAATGCTAAAGCAGACCTGGAATAGGAGAGGAAGAATGTGCTTTGGGTTTTCATTTCAGCATTTAAATTTATTTTGTCCATGAATATAATTATAGCTCTTCTGACAGTCTTCCTAATGGAGACATACCTTATGGGTATAAACTAAGATGAATTAAATAAATTGAATAACCCAAAAGATTAGTTTTTTCCCCCTCCTCTGCTTTTTTTTCTTATTCTCTTCTAACTGCATCTGTGTAAGTAGAGTTGTTATTTGGTGTGATTCCTCCCTCCCTCCTTTCCTCACCTTTCTCCCCTTCCCTTCCTCCCCTTCCTTCTTCCCTCCCTTCTTTCTCTTTTGCTTTCCATGAAAACTCTCACCAGAAAATTCAAGTTGTTTAATAGAAACATAGCCAAAGTCCAACAAATACCAGATATATCTAAATATATAATTAAATATACAATATAGAACTTGAAAATGCAACTCTGTGTTCCCAGAATGACTGCACACAGGGACTGAACAAACTGAACATATCAAATAACTAGAAGGTTTCAGTGAAAACAGTTTGAAAAGTAGTAGCTGGGTACCTGTAAAACACATTTCAGCTATGGAATACAAAGCGATACTCATGGTATACCGAGGCTGGACACAGAGTGAGGGATTGCTCTGGCATCACTTCTTCCCATCCTTGTGTACAGAGTAACCTCTGTGGCCTGTATTCTTGGAGGATAAGGGGGAAGGAATTAAGTGGGGTAGTGGAGATAGGTTTGATCCAAGATTTCTAAGCAGTGAATTTTCACATTCTAAATATTTACCACATAATCCTATCCTCCTAAATAAATCTCATCCTGAAGCACCCAACAGATTTCTCTCGGTTTACTCTTTATCATATGGGAGGAAGAAAGGGGTGTGATTCCTCACCAGTATGTGCTGTGCCTGCAGATATCCTGTGGCTGACCCAAACAAAGTTAGGGAAATAATTGCAGTTAGTTAATAGGTATTTCATCATATCTGAATGCAGGACCATTCTACTGCTATAAATATGTCCTTGGTAGGAGTTAGTATGGTATATGGATGCCTTATGCCCTAAGTAACAGCTACAACAATACAGCCCAAAAGCTGTTTGCCAGAATTAGGCAGAAGGTTCACCTAAGACCCCACAGCTGCTGAAAGCAGAGGCCACCCCTGCCTTGGCCCATCCTTTGGGCCACAGTGATGCTCACCTGTGGGTACTCACATGGGAACTTCCCCTGCTTAAAATGAGTTTTACCAACAAAAAGGTTTTGTTTGTCCCTCGGTCAGCCCCCTGGCCCAGCTTACCAGGTAGACTTGACCTTGTGTGGGTACACAAGGAGTAGTGGCAGCACATAGGAAGGGGCAGATCTACACAAAGTGCAGCATTAAATCAAATTAAGATAATCAAGGAATCATGTCTTAAGTCAATAAATAATGCTGATCGGTGAATGAATAATATGAGCAAATTCCTTTCTATTCATGACAACTATCCATGCAGAAAGACAAAAATGTGTCAGATAGATATGTTAGTTACAGCAAGGAATTTATTCATCTCTAGTTAAGAAGCTGCTCATATACAGAATAAGAGAGGAGTGATAAGACATATTAACCCTTGAATTAATGAACAGAATGTTTCAATTTTAGTTTAGTTGGAGCAGAAACAGAAACACTTGAGTTGGGTTTCTTTTTGGGGTTTAGTTTTTTTTTGAGGTTTGTTGGTTCTTTTTTTTGAATGCAGCCCAAGATGTGGGCGGTAACAAAGCATCAAAAACATTGCAATTGATTTGGAGCATATGGCAAAACTCTTTGTCAAGGAACAGGAGGGAAAAAGTTGTTTTGTTTGCTGGA
Source organism: Zapornia atra (assembly GCA_013400835.1). Lineage (NCBI taxonomy): Eukaryota > Metazoa > Chordata > Aves > Gruiformes > Rallidae > Zapornia > Zapornia atra. The sequence continues at coordinate 25,945 of VZTU01019469.1, read as the reverse complement.
AGAAAAATAAATGAGAAGACCAAAGCAATTCAATCTGCTGAGTGTGAAATGCATTAGGAGGATAGGAGTGTTGCACAGCTGAATGCTCTGCTGTCACTGCCAGACGCTCCTCTGCTGGCTCCCCATCCTGGAGCTCTGAAGTAGGTCTGGCAGCTCCAGCCCTATCTCTGTCAGAGCCACGGCTCTAGGCTGTCAGGATAGGAGCATATTGCTCTAGCCCAGCATAGACAGAGAGGAGCTGAGGGGAGTTTTATAGGTATTTTGAAACAGAAGGAAAAAAGCTTCTTAAGTATTTTGAAACAGAAATGCAGGCACTATATACCTTTTTCAGAGATGGATGGCATTCACATCTGGAAACTGCACATCTGTAGTAAAAAACCCAAAGCTTCTCCTGTGTTCCCAGAATCCTGGATCACTAACACTGCCTCCACCACTGTGGACATCTTAGCACTCCCCTTCCCCACTTAGCCCATCGATTCAGGTGTCAGGTTAACCCTGGTAGGCAGTAAGGACTTGTTTTGTTAAATCCTTCTGTCTTCCAGAGCGAGCCTAGTTTAATTACAGGATCTGTCTTCCTTCTAGTGAAACATTTGCCTTCTTTTCTCTGTTTGGGGGAGAAGGGGGATTGAAAGATATCTAAAAGTGAAAGCTGTGCTGTAAAGCTTTCTAAAATTGCCACATGCAATTTACACTGCTGTTACAAAACCGCTATGCTTTGTGAGAGAAGTTAAAATTTCTTGGAAAGTGAAGGCACAGACAAAGCCACTGACTGCAGAAACCAGAGCAAGTGTAAACTTCAATGCTCTTGATGGACTGCTTTGAACTTCAACCCACTGGGAATGAACAGGGACCAAACTTGCTCTGTCATGTAGGCTCTGTGCTCTTTGATCCAACAGGAACTAGTAATTGAAAGGGTGCTGATGGTCATTCTTTTTTTAGGTGTGCCCCTTTAGTGAAAAGACAGAATTTATATATCATTGATTTTGTATCTGATGGTCCAAGTCTTGATCAAAGTGCCATGAGCGGTAGATTATAGCTTGGACATCAGAGTATGGCCTAATGAAGTAGTACTGGAGGAAACTTGAGGGAAGAGGGACAGTTGTCAGCCACAACAGAGCTTGTGAAGGCATGCCACCATGACACTTTAGGAAGCCCACATTTATGCCTTTTTGACTCATTCATGAAGATTTTGTGCTCCAGATAATGTGTTGTAAAGTTATTTCTGTGGACCTTCTGCTGCTTGAATCTTTCTTTGCCCACTTTGCTCACAAAATGCTTCATCTTGCCTTGGATTAAAATGTTTGCTGCTGGAAAATGTTAGAGAAAATGTTTTGAGGAATCCATGTTTATAAATTAGTAGATAATGATGACAGAAGAGGTTGTAACATTCTCTTCAACTTCTGTAAAATCCAGCTGACGAATTTCATCATAGCACAACCAATTTAACTCCTGCTTAAGCCTATGGAGCTGTTTCTATACTGCAATAATATAAGATGCTGATACACATCATTCAGGAAAGAAAATTTTAAATCTTTCCCTGGGCAAATCCAACCCCATAGGGAGTTATTTCTGTAAGATACTGCCTCTGCACCTTAGCTGGGGAGCCAAGAGGAACACAGGTATTATAATTCAAAACAAACAGACCTATTTATTCTTTCTTTTACACTTTGTGTCTTTTTTTTTAACTCCTTCCTTCCTCTCTCCCCGCCCCCCCAGCTTTGTGCCTTTTTTTTTTCTTTTCATTTTGACTGGACAAAAGTTGGACCAATCCAACCTTGGAAAAAGTTTTGGATTGTCTGGCCTCTAGACACACCAGAGTAAAAGTTTACAGTGGTCAAGCGGAATCTCATTGTCCTCTAGTTACCATGGAGAGACCTGAGAAAATAGCTGTACTCTCTTTTCTGATACAAGCTGAAGGGTCCATAAAATGAAGTCCGTAATCAGCAGTTATGATATTGAAATGTACTTTAGAGAGTTAATATGTAATTGTAACTTAATAATTTGAAGTAATTCAGCCACTGACCAACTCGATGCAGTGCTTTAAAATGGGATTCTACTTTGAAATGGGAAAAATTAGAAATTGTGAGTGACAATAACCCTACTGTGTGTTCAGGGTTGCCTCAGGTGATTTTAGTGCCTGCAGTGTTCTGTTGTGTTTGCTGCTTCTTTGTGTTGGAGAGGGAGCGGGCAAAGAAGCAAAGGTGGAGCATGAGCATTTGATTTCTTGTCTAACAATACACTGCATTTGTCCAGTCCTTTTCTTCAAATGATCTCCTAATACTGTACCAGGATTAATCTATTCCACGTCTCTGAGATGTGGCAGAAGAGAGGAAGATGTAAATGCAGGACTGTGCTTTCAGGAGTTCTCCCTGGGAGCTTGTCAAAGAAAAGGGTTTGCCCAAGGATACTCGGCATTAGTAGCTGACCAGAGGACAAAACCCAGGAGGCCTCAGTCTTGGTCTTTTGCTTTAACCTCAAACTTATATATTTGCTGAAAAGGTGTTTGTATTACTTCATTAGCAGTTTCCACATGCTAATCCTAGTTTTCCTCACAGTTTTTGTTATATGCCCACAAAAGCTGGAAAACAAACGACAGCTCCTGAGTGTTCTCTTATGTGCTAGTGAAAAAATTGAAATGTCAGGAGAACAGCTCAGGAGGGGTATTGCTGTCATAGAGCAGCTTGGAGAAGACAGTGCTGGTTAATGCCCTTTAATGGTAGTTACTTCTCAATATTACCTGCATAGCTGACAGACATAAATAAATACAAGCCATTTTAAACTTATATGGTATCTTAATTGTTCAAGAGGCTGACACCTGCTATAGTAAATAACCAATGTGACCACAGGGAAAACATTGTGTCTGATTGCTTTTATGTATTTATTGAGCACATACCTTAGTGGTATGCAAATATTTGGTTGCATCACGTTGCCTATAACTTAATTTATAACACACATTGCTCACACCACAGCCTAAGCGCTGGTAGATAATTCAGCTGAACAAACTGTCCTGCTCATGGTGACTCATGAAAAAGAGGCCTACTGCAAGCAGCCAGGTGATGGAAACACAGCAGAGCAAGAGCCTATTTTTATTGTCTTGAACAGTTGTTTTTGATTGTTCATTTAGCCCGTAGACCTTCTGAAGTGGTTGCTGATGTTTGGGGAAACCCAAACTACCATTCAGGTGGCTTAAAAGCAATTTCTTCTAAAGCAGGGTTAATTCTAAAATAGTAGACTGTCATAAGCAGAGGCCCACTTCTCCCTCTTCTGTAGTTCATCCTCTTTGAAACCACAAAACTACTCCAAACATTCTTTTTTTTCCTATTAAAAAATGATGCATAATTTTAAGAGGCAAGTGGTTAAATACTCCTTTCCAGACAATAGTGCTGAGAAGTGGGTTGCTATAGACTTATTTGAGATCAGGTCTTTTCCTTAAAAAAAAAAAGAAAAAGCAGAAAAATAATCTTTCTGACCTCAGACCTTGTTAATTCAAATTCCTGTGTACATCTAGTTCAAAGGGTGTTCTGAGTTGCCCATGTTTTCTAATCCTTGCACTACAAGGATGAAGCTTTGATAATTTAGCATCTCCCAGCCCAGCTTTCTGCTTCATTTTAGTACTTCTAAAGTGGGAGACATGATCTTTGGCTAGCTCCCATGTCAGGAAGGCTTATAAATTCATTGGCAGATCTTATATTTACTAGAAGAAAGCATCATTAATGCAGAGTTAAGGCTGTCCATCGGTATATCTCATGCCCTTCAAGCATGCTTCAAGTCTAACTCCCATATTTAAAAGAATGGGAAATGCAGGATTAAAGGACAGATCTATGAAACTTTGACACTCACCCTTCCCTGTCAATAGTACTGGAATTACGTGCAAATCATCCAGCTGCCTTGCCTGTGCAAGGTGTGATTAGCCACAGGATTAGTCACAGCAGTTGAGCAGAGCTGTGATTCATGTTAAAAGGTGATCTGTGATTCATGTTAAAAGGTGATCTGGATGGACCATTCTCATCTGTGAATGGGGGAGCAAATTCCTTGACAGGACCTTCATTTGATCAAAGGAGGGCTGTGCGTATCTTCTAGAGCTTCTACACACCTTACTTACTTAGGCACTGCATTGAATCTGTCCTATAAATAAGGATGCCAACATTTGTCCTGTAGCTGTGCATGACAGGTTTAATGGCAGGTGAGCGTAGGGTTGGATTGTGTCAAGTGCATAAAGGCAAAGATACTGTAAAAAAAGCAGAAAAAGGCTTATCACATGTGAGAGATCTCATGTTCTGGGCACGAGGTGCGCCCGGAATTTGGCTGCAGGGCAAGTACAGCCACCCTCCCTGCACAGTTCAAAGACACCCTCCAGAGTGGGAGCTATTCCCTGAGCAAGGACTGCAGGGTAAAGGTTGCCTGAACACGTACTCTAATTCTTCATACTTAGTGGTCAGAAACTTGGGGTTTTTTCACTTGATACTTTCTAAAAAGGCATGGGACCTGATCAGATACTCCTAGCTACGCTTCAAGAAAATTCTTTGAAGCTTAGCTTCCTATCCTTATCTCTTTAAGCAGAGAGGGAAACACAGTTGACAAAAGTTAGACATTGTTTAGGTAGCCATAGCTATCACAGTTTTACAGTAGAGACTGTACAGCAACTAGTTAAATATAAAGGAAGCTATGTGGTCTCTGAGCAATTCTTCTGTTATTTGTAGGAGTGGGAGCTGAAATATTCATGATCACTGATATTGATTCCCTTAAAGAGACAAATAGGGGCTGGCTGGGATAACTATTGCATAAAACTTGAAAACTGAGCTGCACCTTGGAAGAGCCCGTGCAAGTGTGTCCCTAGTTCAAACAGGATTACACCAGTGATTGTGGGCCTCCCAGATCTGCTGTGTATGTCCGAGCTTCAGGGCTCCTGTCAGGGACAGGCAGAATTCATCAAGGTTTCCATTTGGGTATGTATCAAACAACCCTGGACTGTCCACTAGTATCTTAGATGAAGAATTTAAGCCTGAACATCTTTAAAATAGGCTAATCCATTATATTCTCATACATTTAATTCTAGTCTCTCCCTTCATGCACTTCTTTTGTGCCTGTGTTATTCTGGTCTTCCAATTTTTTTCTCAGTAATGTATTGATCACATGCTTCATCCTCGTCCTTCCAACTATGCTTAAATCCTGTATTTCTTTCCAGTGCCATAGACTAAAACCATAGACTTTTCCCATTTGACCCATCTTTCTATACTGGCTAGAGTTAGACTGCATGTGAAATCAGATTGCAAAGCATAACATGTTGATTTTGGGTTACTCCAGCCCCCACAGCAGTAGGAATTTTCTCTTGGGCACCCAGCATGCTGCTGCTGTTGATCTGCTGCTACTGCAGTGTCACTGTGATTTCCAGTAATAACAAGGATAAGCACCTTATTCTTCCTGGACTCCAATGCTAAATGTTCCATTTTTATGGTGGCTGAGACTGTTTTTAAGATTTATGTGGAGGAATAAGATGAATACTGTGTAGAAAATTATGCTGCAAAAGAGCTTAACTGAAGTAGGGTATTAGAAAACAGGAGAAACTTGATCTTATGTAAATCATAGGTAAATAATATCTGAGGATCACTGAAGTTCAACTTCAGAATGAGAGGTGATGCAGGGCCTTAGGAGATCATGCAGTTTATTTTTCAGAATCGGTGACCTTTACCCAGCTGAGTCTTGAAAGACAATACTTGACTGTGCCAAGGTTCATTAGAGTTGGTTAATTACAATCTCATACATTTGCAGAATATGATAAGCATGTGAATTTAAGACACCCCTATAAAATGGATGACTACTATTATAGAAAAGTTTGTTCTTCTAAATAAACAACAAGGGCAGCCCAGTAGCCTGCATGCCATGAAGTCTGTCTGGTGAAATGTCTCTGCTGATCTCACCTCTCTGTTTTCTTTTCCACCATGAAACACCTTCACTCTCTCTGATACTGAGACTGTTGTTTCTCCTTTCAGACCTCTCCCAGAATCCTGTTTCTGTAACTTTATCTACCAAATACAGACTTTAAGGTGAAAGAAAAGAATTTGGGTATGCATTTTTTCTAGCAGTCCAGCTGAAAAATTTCACCTTTGTCCTACCTTTCCTCTATTTATTTAGTTGCTTTCACTGGCTGTCTGATGTCCTATTTTAGGCATATCCCTTCCAGATGCACAGCCACAGTTGATCTCTTTTGAGAAACAGGAACACATCTACTGAATGATGAGTGTTATTTCTAATAATGCACAAGCAATGAAATTGCTCTTATATCTTGATTTCAAGAGAGTTGGAAAAGTGTGTCTGATGAGGATGGAAAGGAAAATAAGCATTCATGCAGATACGTCAGTGATGAGTTGCGGATGATGTTCAGCTGACCAACATCTTGACATCACCTGTGAAATGGCTATACCTGACAAAGCCAGGACCTCTCTTTTCTAGACACCTGACATGGAGGCAACCTAAAGATGATGTGGATCTGAACTGTATTTTACGTATGAAGACAGTAGGATTACTGGGATTCAAAAGTAGCGGATGAACATGATGGTCAGAAGGGAAAGGCTCAGGCAGGCACAGCTAGAGTGGGGATTCTTGTTGTTTGTAAAGCTCAAAGAATTTACTCATAATTTAGCTAGGTTTGTCCCCAGAGGCAAATAAACTCCTGCAACATGACAATGCCCAGATAAATTAAAAAGCCCCGTCCACGATGGGGCTTGTTCACAGTAATTTCTCCCTATACACATGGGTAGTTCTTGTGACTTGACTTATGATCACTCAGACTATCATTTCTTTGACCTTTGCTCCCATCCTGTCTCCACTCTTCGGTTTAACCTCACAGCACTCATGTAGTGAGTGCACTGCATCAGCACTCCTCTTCCTTTTGCAGAGGAGGAACTCAGGCACTGAGACATCATTTGCACATAGTTTTACTGTGCAAGAAACAATAACATGAATCAAGGTTTTCTAAGTCTCTGATTACTAGTCCAGGCATTTCTTCCAGTGCCTTCCATAGTGTCTTCCTGCTTCCCCTCATGATTAAGTGCTGCATCTTCTGTGTATTAAAGTCCTCCCAAGGTGGCCTATAACAAAGCAGGAGTGTGGGCACCTGAAATACAGTACCTAGTTACCGAGGAATCTCAGAAGACCCTCTCTAAAAAGGTTGAGATAGCTGTGTAATGCTACCTAATCTGTGTGTGCCCACCTCCAGGAAGGGGACCCCTGGTGCTGAGTGAGGTGTCCCACAAAACAAACAAGCAAGACCAAATGTTTAAAGTAGGTATCCCAACAGCAGGTATCACAGTATATTCAGAACACTGAAACAGGCAGCAGGAAATGCTGAAGGGATGTGTCTGAAGTTGTCTCTTGCCTCTGCTTAGTAGTTTAACTCAGTTATGAAGTTAGGTACTTTTGTGCGGCAGAACCGAAAACAGCTCTTGAGCTTCAACATCTCAGTCATGCACTTGAATGCAGACAAACGAGGTGGAAGAACAGCCCATTCCAGTGTCTTTGTCTTGCACAGTCACTTTCTGAACCTACTCAGCCTCCGGGGCACTGAATCAGAGCCCCTTTTCTGCAGCTCAGTCAGTTGCCAGTCATTGGCCATTCCTGGTAGACGCTTTTGAGGATAAGGGACCAGGACTATAAAACTCAGTAGCAAAGAAAGTCAGAGCAAGAGTGACGGTGTGTGAGGACTCAGGAAGGAAGGGAGGACTCCTAGTCCAAATTTGGTTAGGGAATTTGTGTTGCTAATCTACTCTACAGTTCGAAGAGTGAAACTCTGCTTCTCAGTCCAAGCCTTGTGTCCCTGGACAGTTTAGATGAGGTTTATTTGCATCACGTAGTTGGGAAATTGTCTTAAATTGCTCTTTGTGTGGTTAAATAATGCTGTTATGGAGCACACCACCAGTTGCTGTAATTGAGAAACTAATTTAGTGAGAGTTAGGAGATCTGGTTAGGTTGGGGGTTTTTTCCAGCATGACCTTGGCAATCAAATCAATTCAGGTCAAATAACAGCAAACTCAATGTTTTAAGCATTTGCTATCAAGAAATATGCAGCCAATTTGTGGAGTCCAGCATGTATTCATACACATCAAGCGAACAAGTTTATCCACTTCCTTTTTGCGTGTGTGAATGTGCTGACCAAACAGTTTATCCTGGAGATAAATTGAGATTATAAGATTTTTACATAATATAAGAAGCCAAATAATATTTGCAAAGCAGTGTGAGATTCTCAGATACATCAAATTGTCTATAGATGCAAATGACATAATGCACATACCTTAGCTAATAAATTTTAATCATAATTTTACAAAATTTGCCAATCTGTGGTATCTGGATGCTACCTGAGGCAACTGAAATTCACAGTCACTCTCTGTGTTCTGAATCTGTTTTAGGAAGATGTGGGGCAACCATGACTTCAGATGAATGTTTAGATTATGGAAATTTACTTCATCTCTGTGAGGAGCCAAAGACTCATAGACAGTACCACTGCTTAAGACGTAGCAATGTATCAACAATATAATTAATGATTAATGTACTATTTATATTGCGGTAATGTTTACAAACCACACTCATACAGCAAGACCTACTTCTGCTGTGCAAACACACAGGAAGATGATTTCTGCCCCAAAGAGCTGCAAATCTACATCAGGAAATAACAGCATTTTTCAGGGCCTAGAAAAGGAAAAAATGTCAAATCAGTGACAAGAAAACATTGTGCAAAGCAACTCGTCTACACTGTGACCTGAAACTCCTGGTTTCTTTGCAAGGGAAAGGTACTCCCATGTCACTTGAAGCAATTTAAAGCAACATAGAAGGTTACATAGATGCTCCTGTTTCAGAATATTAGTGACAAATTTAAGTGCAGATAAAGATTTGCCTAAGTGCTTGCCTACATGGTAGATATTTTTTTCATTATCTGCATGTAGCTAGCTAATGAAAAACTTGGTACAGTTTCCTCGCGTAGGCACCCAGAGAGAGTACAGATAGGCAGTTGTGCAACCAATGAAGGGAAGTAGTATCAGCACACTCAATTATTCTCTGGAGGCTTCATAACAAGGTGTGCATATACATCTAACTTAGATATTTATGGTTTAGGAGCTCCCTGTTTCCATGTCTTCCCAGGTGTGTCTACTCTTTCTTCCTGCCCAGAGGTTGTGTCTAGATGCCCAGTTACAGCAGTAGTACAGATCTGCCTGGACTGTCTGACAAGAAAAAATATCCCAAAGAAATTTCTACTGGTTTTGTGCAGATCAAATCTACAGGGTTTGTGCAGATAGTCCTAAGGACATTACTGCATTGGGTATTCATGCATTTCATGCTACAGACATATCTGTTAGGCAGGTCTCATGAAGAAAAAAGGGAGCTCTTAAACTATACACCTTGATTATAGAAGAAAAGTTTCTCTTCAGTTTACAGTAAATTGACTTATTCAAAGAACTGAAAGCTGAACTAGAGAGGAAAAAAAAGCATACATCCACTGTCTGAATGGGGATTACGTCCCTCTTTGGGAGGGGGAATATAAAATAATCCATTGTGATTTTCTTCATACTGAACAAGGGAATCAAGGGCAAAGGAAATAGCTGGAGTAGCAGTCCTGAACTACAGCAGTGAGTTTTGTTGGCGCTCATCTGTCAAAGCGGAGATGGCAGTGTCCAAATCGTTTTCTCATACTTACATAAATTCACTTCTAAGGTTAAATTAGGATGTTTTTCTCAGGCCATCCTTTTGCTGTCACATAAAAGCCATTGCTATCTGGTGGATGAAACTAAGAGAATCTCATACTGTGTAAGGATGCACATAGACATTTTCAAACAGGCAATAAATGATGTGGCCTCAGCTCACCCTCAAATGAATATTACGAATTCAGATGGATCAAGAGGATGGGCAGACCAGAGCACTGGCAACTGTTCAGGCAGGATATCACATCAGAGCCAGGGGGCAGCTCCAGCACGAAGTCATTGCCCTGATATTGGCATGCCACTACATGCTTCAGATTCCTTGTAGGTAAACAGCATGTACCCTGGACGTACCCATCTGAGTGCAGAAGGGCCACGGGCAAATGAAAAAAATGTATGCTGTGAATTTGGATTAAATTTTGCCTCAGGTGCCTGCAGTTAAGACCACTGGGTTTAGTGCAGTTATCCTGGCATGGTGTCTGCAGAGAGCTGTGAAAGGAATCGGAGCTGTTGTGGCTCGAGGCTGTTGCTGGAGGGCATTCGGCCAAGACAGGCACTTGCAGCTGCTTAAAGCCTGGACACACACAGACACACAGGGAATTATCCCTCCTTATACCATGTTTTTCTGAGTCCTCAGCAACCTCTTCCACTGTGCTGCTGTGTATCTCTGATGTGCCTGTGGTTTGCTCAGCCAGGGTCCTGCTCCTTCACCTTCCCACCTTCAGTCCCTCAGCCAAGTCCCCAGTCTCCCAGTCCAGCTCTGCCGCTGCCTTCCTCCTGGGCAGGAGGTAGCAGAGCACTCCTGGGAGCAGCTGCCTCACTGCACAGTGCTTTGTGACATGTGACAGCTGATTTGGGGCATCTTGCTTCATCCCAGGTTCAGGGCCCAGGTCCCAGAGATGATATTTACAAGGAGTATCTGATACACTCTAGACAGGGTGTTCCAAAAGATCACAATAAACATTGTGGAGAGGCAGGGTTTATCAGCCTGTTTGTCATACACTTCTATTGCTTCTGGACCTCACCAAGTGTCTTGGGTGTTTGTCCTCCACACAGAGCCACCTGGGGATGCTAAATTTGGAATCTCTGCACTGCTTTCTATTATTTAGCATACACATGCCCTAGGATAAGTGAAATTAAAATATGTCTTGCAGAGCAAAAGCCCAGACAGAGCCATTCTGATGAGACAGGTATCTATCTGAGAAAGTCTTTGTTCAGTATCACTGTATACTTTGGCTAGAAGAAATCCTCTTACTGAGAAATGCAAACATGTGGAATGGAAAACCTGGAGGTATTTGGCAGTTATGGATTTGTGTAAAGATTGATTACAGTTCTAGCTCCTAATCGCGCATTACAAATGGTGTATACCCAACTAGTACTGTCTATGCTGCTTACATCCCTGAGAAGCCCCACAACCTTGCCTCTCAAGATAGAAACAATATATTTTGTCACTATCACCCTTCACTCGTTAATTTTCAACAGTTTTAGCCAACGCACCTAATTAATGCATCAGTGGCCTTCCACTGAAAGAACTCAAACATCAAGCCTCAAGCTCTCTGCATGATGTAAGAAAATACCTTTGCTGTATACATAACCCAGGATCATGATTAGCTAACACAGTTAACTAACGGGATGATAAATTTCTATTTGCCCCTTTGGGCATTTGGAATGGTGAGGCTGGAGTTGCGTTAACTACTTACGCACCCTTGCTGCCCAGCGGCACTGAGTTCTGTCCTGGAGTTCATCTTCCAAAGTGCACTAATGTTTTTCCAGGCTTTTAAAGGCAATTGTATTTCAGATTCTTAGCATGGAAGAAAATGGCTGCGCTGTAACAGGGTTAAAATGAGGCATATGTATTGTCTCTGTCCGTGTCTGGAAATACTTCTGTGTTATGGCGCTGAACCTTAAAACACACTGTTAGGGGAGATACTTCAGGATTTAAAATCTAAAGCACCTGAAAGTACTGATTAATAAGAATGAGCTGAGAAGTAAATATTCTGGAAATATTTTCCTCAGAGCTAAACAGTCAGACTTCTAAGAAAGAACAGAGATGAGGAAAGATGGAAACCCAAATTTTGAGCTAAAGTATTCTATATAAAGTCAAGCATCCAAAGAAAAAATACATGCCTATTTTTCCCTGCTTCTTTCTTCTGTCCAGTAACTGCATTGGTGTTGTGTGTGGTGCTCTGCAAGCCAAAAAGAGAATCCTCTGTCCCTGCACTAGGTTAAACAAGCTAACAGTGGCCTGCCTTCCTCACCTCACTGTCCCAAAGATGGGTGCTTTGTGCTCCCTGAGCTCAGCTACGAACACAGGTATTCCAGAGAGATGTTTCTGCAGGAGGCATTCAGAAAGCTCACGATGGCAGAGTAGCTGAGGCATCCTTGGCTTTGTGTAAACTAAAGCCACTGAATTGGACTTGGCTTTAGTCCCAGCTTTGTCTCTTTTTAGATTTGCTTGAGACCTGGTGACAGTGTGAATAGGAAGAAAACAGGGGTCACTGGCAGGTTAGGAAAATCAAGAGACTGGAAAACCATCTCTGCTTGAAGGAAGGGCTTTGAGCCACCTGATCTAAATCCCTGTTATAACAGAGGTTCTTCATGCAGTTCATTGGCGTAGCTGGGCTTAGGCTGGCTTCATGCAAAAAACTGTCTCATGATTGTTGGTTATCAGTGAGAGGCGTGCTGTGAGGCCTCCACTTCTGCCTTGTCCCCAGGGGTGTTTTGGGGGCTGATTGTTGCAAAAGTTAATTGTCTGCTTTTATGAGTGAGGGAGGAGAAGAATGGGGAAACATGTGGGAAGAATATTTGGGGAAAAAGACCAAGTACAAAACTGAGGGCAGTGGGGAATATCTGTGGCCTCAGCTTGGAAATCTCAGATCCTCTGAGCAGAATGAACTGAGGGATCCAGAGTGGGCTAAGGCAGAAATATGACTTGGAAACAGACTGGAAAAAATAGAGTGATTGTGGTGGTCATTTGCTGTGCAAATGTATGGCATAATTATGAAAATGTATGGTGCTTTAATGAAAACAAAAAGAACAAGGCAGGAAGAGCCAGGATCAGGGCATGTGTTAGGTTAAGAGTGATTTCCAAAAAAAGACAAGGAATCAGTTGCCACACACAATTTTTCACCTACTCAGTGCAACTAATAAATGCTAGTACAGATACAAAGCAGGTACTCATGCACCAAAGTCAAACACCGAACTGCAGACAACTTGCTGCTTTGGTCCTGGAAGCTCTGAATGTATGAATTTGGTCTGGATGTCTGAACAGCTCTCAGTCTGGACTGTGTGCGTGTACGTATTCATGTGTAGCACAGCAGTGCACCCACCAACCCCATCAGCTGAATCTCACAGTAGACTTAAGGACAGCGCGTTAAGGACAGTAATCTATTGGTGTATTTACTGACAACATTTGTCACAGATAACATCAGAAAAACAAGACTTTCTGAGAGACTGGAGTTTTCCTAGAAGCACAATGTAACACAAATGTCAAAAAGCCCATTCAGACAGGAAAGTAAAGGATTTTATAGATTAAAGACAAGACCTTCAAGTTGGAGTGAGTTGCCTTCACGGTGTATTCTAATACCAGCAAGACTTTGTTTTCTCACTCGCACACCAGTGGGTCCAGTAATAGTTTTGAGAACTCTTCTCTGAGCTTAATTTTAGGAAACAATGGGAGCTGAAAAGCAACTTTCATCTCAGAAGTGATTCACCTTACAGGTTTGATCTGAAGTTATATTCCTCAAATCAGTGGATATGGGTTGGTAGTGTCTCCCTGTGTGTGAGGGGGGACAAGAACAGGCAGATTGTAACAGAAACACCCTCAAACATGAAAGAAAAGAGGGTGCTCAGGACCACAGAATTCCTGGAGGGGCGGGCATGGGGAGGAATTCGAGGTTATACCCACTTTTGTTTATTTCCCCTGGAATAGTGCTTTGCACATGTTCCTTGCATCAAGGAATATACCCGGGTCATAGTAATGAACAAAGTCTTCAGCACACATTGAATTTGAGTGTCACACAATATTAAATATGGTGTACTATCTCTTTTCAAACGTTAGTTATTTTGCTGGCAATTATGTCATATCTGAATATGAGTTCGTGTAAGCTGGAAATGAGATAGCATCATTGGACAGGGTGAAAAAGATGATGACATGGTACCAGATCCTCTGTTGATAGTCAACCTGTGAAAAAACTTGGGCTCCTATGTTCAAAACCACACACTGTCAGGTCTAGTCCATGCAGATATTTACTGGAAACTTTGCCAGATGTTTACACATAAAATCAGCCTTGGTTATAACTCCATCTCAGATAAGCATATGGATACCAGTGAAGCAAAAGCAGTTTCTTTTTCTTTTCACAGTATCTTTTTTTTTCTGTGATACTTTCACACTCAGCACAGTGCTTATTAGAAAAAGGGAAAGATTATTTTTTTTAAGAAATGCATGGATACAGCTAGAGTTCTTAATCCTTCTTTAGTTCTGCTTTTCAAACTAGTGAAACCTCATGCCTGATGATGTCCTGGATATTCAGCACAGTTGGTGTCTACCTATGAGTTTAGGAATCCATTTCTTAAAGCAGGTGAAGCTTTTCTTTGTATTTGTCCAGCTTGAACTTTTGTTGCATGGTATGCAGGCAAAAGGGCAATGATAGTGAGGTGAAGGCTCTGGCTCAGGCATCAGGAGATCTGGATTCTGTGCCTGGCTCTGCCAAGCCTTCTTTAAATTAATTGCATCATCTTTGTGCTTCCTTCTTTCCCATCTGCAGAACAAGGAAAACAAATCCCAATTGACATTGTGAGCATTAATTCATTACTTTCTGTAAAGGAGATCAGTCCTCTGATAAAAGGTGCTACAGGAATGCAAAGTATTTCTATTACATCTATCTCACCTATGAGGAAAGGCTGGATGAACTGGGGATGTTCAGCCTTGAGAAAAGAAGACTGAGAGGGGATCTTATTAATGTTTATAAATATCTCAAGTATGGGACACAGGGGGAAATGGCCAGCCTCTTTTCAATGGTCTGTGGAGACAGGACAAGGGGCAACAGCTTCAAGTTGGAGCATAGAAAGTTCTGCACCAACATGCAGAAGAACTGTTTCCCAGTGAGGGTGACAGAGCACTGGAACAGACTGCCCAGGGAGGTTGTGGAGTCTTCTTCTCTGGAGATATTCAAGACACACCTGGATGCCTACCTGTGTGACCTGTCCTAGGGAACCTGCTTTGGAAGGGGGGTTGGACTTGATGTTCTCTTGAGGTCCCTTCCAACCCCTGTGATTCTGTGATACTGTGATTCTGTGACTCTGTGATTCTGTGAATATGAAATGGGGATACAGTCAAGGTCTGCCTTGGGTAAATCAAAGGCTCCAATACCAACTGCAGACCCTCTGAGAGCTGAAACCTGACTGGCTTTTGGAAATGAGGCAGGATTTGTGAATTTGGATCAGGGCAGGAATTATATTTAGCACTAATGAAAATTTTTTTTTAAAGTACAGTTGCTGTTTCTCGCTTGTGACATTTATGTGATTTGTGCTATGAAGAATGCCTCCTCTCTGCTATATATTCTCACTGACTTCTCTCAGCAGAAAGTACACCAAAGTACTCAAGGGCCTGTAAGTGATCCATCACAGTTCAGTGGCCCTTTTTATTTCTATCGAGTCCTATAAAGGTCTAGTGACAGCCATTGTCGTTATGACATGTTACTGAAGAAGCGTCATAAAAGGAACATTTGGAATGATACTGAGTGATGCAAATGAGAGGATTTCTATTCAATATTCACCCCAAGTGAGGGTCAACCTAGGACACACAAGTATACAAATCCAGTGTAAATAATAATGAAGGGGTTGTTTTGCAAAAATAAAATGTCCAACTTGTGAACTGTGGCTGGAGTCAGCCATACCTCTCATATATGTGTATTTGGTGTACTCCTGTTACACATTAAACATACCCTGTATGAAGTTTGTAAATATTAACAAGCACTTTTCTTTCACTGTGTTTGCAAGAATGCAAATTTAGAGGCAAAATTTCTCAAGTGTTCTAGTCCCATGGGTAAAAGCAGCCAGTAATGAGAATATGAAGAACAGTATTTTCTTATTTACTGGAGTGCCATTAGCAGGGTAGGCTGCTGTGCATTTTCTGTGACTAGTCTTTTGAGTCCTACTACCATCTACCTTCCCAGTTAGTCCTTCAACATCACGTACGGTATTTCCAGTGTGTATCTCCCTTTTGCCGTCTTTGGCATCAGCAATATTTTGTAATGATTCCAGGCCTCAGGCAATGAAGACTATTTAAGCACCACAGGCAGAACTGCCTCTTGACCTGATCACAATTTTTCCACCAAAACACATTTTCCAGAAAATAACTTTTTTTTCCACTGGTATAATTTTATTTTCCTTTCCTTCCCTAGAGACAAAATGGCACTTTAAAAGCTTTTGGCAGAAGCCAGACAAGTTGTCTGCCTGGCTAAAGGTGTGACTGCCTCATGGGCTCACAGTCTGGCTAGCTTCTCAGGGAACTGGTCAACTTCCTTGGATTCCCGGCTTGTAGCTGAGCAGGTAATTTGGCTGTCCAGTGCACTGGGTTGTTCCCATTTGCTGGAAACTTGGCCACTGGTGTTTTGTCCTGAGTACAATGTTAGAAGACTGGAATTTTACACAAAGCAGAAGCTGGTTTGATTGATACTTTTTTTCTTCCACTAGTCACTGAGAATATACAGCTATAAATTGTCCCCAGTTATAAAGGTACTGCATCCAAGTCTTGATATCACTTTTGACCAGAGTTTGTGTTTCAACCTGTGTCTAAAGTTGGAGGCAGCAGACTGCAGTCATTCTGGTGTTGTCTAAAATGTGACTTATTTTCCTTAATTGCTAGATTTTTGCAGGAGTAAAAAAGAAGATGAAAGCTACTGTGTGCCCTCCTTTTCCTTTCTCATCTTGTGATCTACAAATATGTTTCAAAAAGTCTCCTGGTGTAGATTCTTGATGTTGAGAAAGTATTAGAATTTTTCCTCATTCCCACTACATGTGAATGCATGTGATGGTCTTGTCTTTTTTTGTCTGCGTAATGAAACATCAGTGCCCTACAGGCACTGGTCATTCATCTATTTATGCCATCAGTCTTGACACTGACTTGGCTTCTTCCAGGCAATTTTTTTGTGCATCAGCAGCAACACATGAGACAACATGCCTTCTTAGAACTTTTTCAAGTGACCCCTTAAAAAATTCTTCCATTTGTCTTCTCTATGCAGTATCTTGAATTTTAATGTAGCTAATTGACAACTGTTTTGATAAGGAGGAGAGATGTCATATTTAGGAGGTTAAGATCACTATATTTCAATGCATTTGTGTTAATATTAGTATGAATTTGAATCTGAAGTTTTAAAATGTTTGATGTCAGTCACTTTAATACAAATTTTACATTCAATTTGTCTTGTCCAGCCCAGGAATGTATTTTCTATCTAATTCATGTCACTCTTGTATATTGATGTAGACTGTTATATACTGTAAACATTTAATGCAGGTAAATTGAAAGTTTTGACCGCAGTCCATCTACTTGGATCCTCTAAGCCTTCCACTGTCAGCCTATACATATGACATGCATTCCTTCCTCAAGAGTTTGCAAAGAAATTACTAGAGCTAGACAAATTTTCAGCACAGTACATTCAGATATTTTTACTCCAATGTTATTTACAAATTCAGTTTGAATTCATTAGGTACCTTTGGCTAGAACGTGGTCATCTTTTACCATAAAGATAAAGGAGGATGTGCCAGATTCTGGACTTATCTGACATCCTGGGAGTACAGTGTTTACCTGGGCTGTGAGTAACCTTGGGTTAGCACCACAACTCAACTTTGCATAAAACATTTAAATATTACAAAAGATAGACCACAAAAAAGAATCCAGGAATGAGCCTCCACCTAACTTATGGTAAAGTCCCTGTAAGGCTGGAGCTCCAATCTTTGCTCCTGCAAATGTTTATCCAAAGTGAAAGTGCATCAGCAGATAACTGGAGAGCAGCCCTTTAACCTCTTATGCGACTTTTCTGGGAGGTGAGCAACGGAGACAGAGTTGAATCTGGATAGCTTGTATTATATGTAAGTGCTACAGCTCTTGAGATGCTGAAGGAAGGGCAACTGTTGCTCCAGCAGGAGTTCTGAGAATGACTCCTTCCCTACATATTTATGTTTATGCTTCTGTGACAATTCTTCGAACACCATGTTTCGTGTCAGCTTGAACATGACATGTCAGAGGGGTCAGGGAGATGGATAGAATTTCCAAGCCCATTTTTGGCACCATGTGTCATCTTATTGCTGCAAGATTTGATTCTGGAAAGGATTTGTAGTTAAACGTGTTTAAATGTGTGCATAAATGATGTATGTAATTTGAAGGGTGCTGGAACACTGGGAAATGAATGAGGTTTGGCTCCTCTGATATGCTTACTAAAATGGCAGATAGATCAGGTCAACAAACATGTAGAATTTCAGTTCATTTTGCATTGGTCTCAAAGCAAATACCTGTGGGGCCCTGAAAGGCATATACTGAAAGTCTGAGTGGGGTTCTAGGAACCTTGAACTGATTCAATTTGGGGTGCCTTAGTCTTAACTTCTCCTTTCTCTCCTTCCCAGCTTCATATTCCTTCCTTCTTGTGATAGAACTAATATTTGCATGTCTATAATATGATCAGGTTTGCGAGATTTAAAGGTAATCCCTTTTTTAGGTTACTTTCTTGGAAACTGCCAAGGTCACTTGCAGGCCCATGGACCATTTACATACTTCTTCCTCGGTAAACAGGATATAAAAACTTCACAGGGTTTGAATTCTCTTCCACTCAGCTGTGGGAAGATTTGACCTTCTAAAATTCGCTGTTTTACTTAGTGGTATGCCTAATTAATTTTCTTTTCGTGCTTGGAGCTGCACTGCATATGGAAGCACTGTATCTGCAGAGCAAACCCTTAAAGCTGGAATCAGACCATACTTCTGTGAGAGGCCACCAAAGCGGGAGAAGCAACAAACCTATTTATAACAGGTATTTTGTCCATCAGAAGAATGTCAACAGACAAATTACAGTAACCTGCCTGAACCAGCTCAGCCCTCCTGCAAATGAAAGCCCAGATTGTATTGGGAGTGTTTGTTTTGTCATTTTTTAAGTAAATGAAGAAATCAATGGTGTATTCACAGCAGCCAGTAGAGCAAGTAGTCATTTTAGATGGACAGCCCCAGAACCCTTACTGCTGGCACTAAGTGACTGCAGTTCTGGAGGGTATCAGCATTAATCCTACCTGGGTAAACACAGATTTGCCTGAGTCACAAGTTTAAGCTGTATCAGCTGCCATGCTTTCATCTGCTAGTTTCAGGAATGTGGTTTCTGTACTGGATCCATCTGGAAATTATGCATCCTCCCTGGCCCCCCAAGACAGATTGCTTGTCAGTATCTCCTTAGGGCTTGTCTTCAGTGCTAAATGCTTCTTTTTCTACCTTTTTTTTTTTTTTTTACCCTTGGGGTAGATGATGTACATCAAGTATCCAAAGATAAAAGGAAGGCTAAAAAATACCTGCAGCCACAAGAACAGTAGAGCAGTTGCATTGTGACAGGGGGAAAATGCTGGCTGTGGGGTAGAGCCTTAGAACAGTAGGACTTCATAATCTTAGGGACACCTGGGAGCTGTCTACCATGTCATCTTGTTCATGCTGGTACATGTGCTGGGATAATGAGATTGGTAGTAAAGGCTGTACAGTGCTCACAGAAACACACAGAGGTTCTTAACAATGATTTTGGAGTCCTGACTTTTTGTACTTTTCAAACTGCTTTACACAATGGGTAGTCTTTGTTTTCAACTATATTAAGGCCCTTTCATACCTTCATCTTGGTCATTTTAGTGTGTGATAGCCCTTTTTGTTGGCAGAGAAGTAGTTTGTTGCCATTAATATTTTCAAGGCAGTGCACTGGAGAGGAACATTGACCAGAACAGCACTGCCCAGCTGTCCCAGAGCCTCAAACAGAATCCTGAAACTTCATGGTGCAAATATAAAGGGCTGGTGTGGTCAGGCCACCAGGTCCATCAGCAAGCCCTGACACATTTGGTCATGTTCTGTTAGCAAGACACAGAAAGAGGATATACTGTAAGTATAATACAGATATTTAGATGTTTTTCTGTTCAAATCATCTTTCCTCCTTGTGGAAAATATTTGCCTCTCACAAAGCTAGGATTAATGCTATAATTGGTATTACATTACAAAGTGAGATCTTTATGTTTAGTGAAGAATATATGATGATAACATACCTCTGTGTCTCAGATTTTGAACTGATACCACCATGTCCAAGAGAGGTAGAAGATGAAAGTATTAAATCTCCTTGGTTATATTAAATTAATCCAATTAAAGTATAAGGCCAGGAAGGAAAATTAAGTTCATTAAGTTGTTTTAAGTCATGCTAACATTTTGCTTTTTCATGGTACTGACTCTGTCAGAAGATCTCTTCTCATTCCTAACGTTTCCTGGGTCTCCATATCATAAGATAGTTTAGCAGCCAGCTTTATAGCTTGTGTGTTTGCAGATCTCTCTTTGACTTCAGTTTCACTTTGCAAGCCATGTTTCCTTCTTCCACACCCTGCTCTTTACCCTTAACAAGAGATGCAAATACCAGATAACTGACAGTTTAAGAACTTTTAATCACCACTGACTTTCATAGTTGGAGATCGTTATTAAATGAGACATTAGAAATTGCCAGGCATGAAAAATGTGTGGCTAGCTTGAAGTTCAGGGTTCTCCACAGATCTTATGCCTGAACATTTGAGATAACTTAAATGTTGAAGTTTGCGTTGCTTCTGACTGTGAAGGCAACCTCTGAGTGGTCACTGTTCCTAACCTGCAGTCAGGCAAGTTTAAACAATCTTAGTCAGAAGTGTGAACTCTCTTTGATCTGTCTGAACTTTTAATTGTTTGTTTTCAATTAAATATTTACTTTGGACTTGTTTTCTAATCTAGGGCTTTATGCTGCACAACCCAGGTGCAGACTCTTGCCATTTTAAGACTGACAATATTATTTTCAAGATAAGCTTAAGTTTTAGTGTCTTGCAAAACCACTGAGGCTCCTAGACATCTAAGTCATTTCCAAAAGGAGCTTTAGGCTTCTAAATCTCTGAATTGCATTTGGAGACTTAACCTCTTTACAGAAAATAAAACTGTAATGATTAGACAGAATACAACCTCATACATAGGAAGTTATGAGTGGCTTTAAGGATTTAGCCTAAGTCAGTGGGCAATTAACTGAAGCTAAATCAACACAGAGAATGCAACTTCCACTTAGATTACATCAGTTCAACATCAGTTTCTATACAGGTATAAGACTTAATGACTAACACCTTTATAGCTGTGTGAGTGTAACTTTACACAAGGAACTGCTCTGAGAAATGTGAACACCTCCTTCAGTGGTACAATAAGATCACCAACCCCTTCTGGGACCCCTGAAGTTCTTCCCATAATATAATCCATATATACTATTTCCCTCTTCATAATTCTTGTTTTCTATCTGTTTTTAGAACATTGCCATCCCTGAACAAGCGTACTTCTTTTCTGAATTCTGTCCATCTAGCATATAGTGGGAGATACTATAATAATAGCATATCAGTGTGCAATAAATATTTTTAAACAGCATTTTACATGTATGGTATATTTTAATGTATTTCCTGGTAAAAAATAGGTATAATAATAATTGACTGAATTATCAATAGGTCTTAAGCTTGGCAATGTGTTATCTAAAAGGAGAACTTATAAAAGCATGTAGGTATTCATTTACTCGCTGGGTTCTGATTCAGCAGAACTCTTAGGCACCTACCTAAATTCCTGTGCAGCAGAGCACTTAATCTGAAATGAACTCAAGGTTTTAAATACATTTTCAAGGAAACACTTAAAGTAAATAAATCCATAAGTTAACTGAATTCAAATTTCACATGGACCAGGATAGGCAACTGGGTTTAAAACGAATAATAAAAAAGAAATTTGGCCCATGTTTCCATCTAGAAATTGTACTGTTCTAATGACCTTCCAGTGTACAGAAGATAACGTTGAGAGTGAAGTGTTCATAGCAGAGTAGTTCTCTACCATTAGAAAAGCAGAACACTGTATCTGCTTTTTTCAGCTGCATTTTTCCTATAGGCTTCAGCTATGTAGTTGTGCTAGTAAAAGTCATGCCCCCGACCTAATACTAAATAGTCCACACTGGAAATGACAGAGAAATGAGTAACCTCATCTGTCAAAGACATCATGAGGTTGTGAAGATAGAGCTGGATGGAAATATACCTGCTGTACCTGAAAAAATGTTCTGACTTCTTATTTAACTGAAGGGTTCCCAAATGGTTAGATTTCTTTTGGGTAAACACAAATGCAGTATATGTTTGTAATAAAATAAATATGAGGATAGTAAAGGCTGAAGTAGGGGATTAAAAGAAGATACATGTTTACAGCTTTATCTGTAGTGTCAAGGTCTTTCCTCCCCCTGGTTTCCGTTTCCATCCACACATTGCAAATGGCATAAACATTCCACGCAATCTGAAGAAATGAAAGAGGAGCACACCAGTAGGAAGCAGTACTGTAACACAGCAACCTCATAAAGCTATATTCCAGCAGTAGGTAGGAACGAGGGCAGCTAGTAACTGCCAAAAACATAGGACAGAAAGTACCCATAACAGCATGTCTTCTGCAATAATCAGTGGACAGGATTAATATTCTTTTTGACACTTCCTTTTTTAGGGTTGAAATTTTCAACTAAAGTACTGACCTTAAAGTGATTTACAAAGGGAAAATTATTGTTTTTCTAGTTCTCCTGAGGTTCTGGTACTGAGAGAAATTATCAATGCTGTTTTTTTAAGATTCGTCTATCTACATGACTCTTTGAAGATCTTGGATGTTTTATAGGAGAGCTTTTTAATTTCATTTATTTGAAAGGAAGGAAATGTAAAGTCTTTAGCAAAGACTTGCTTTAGCACCTGCCTCTGTATAGGGAATTAGAAGTGGAAACTGGCAAGTCCCCATCACCTCAGTTAATCAGCATTCCTTTTTCTAATTGGCTAATGTCCTATACGAGTGTCTGCTCACTTGTGTAATACTTTTTCTAAAATTTTATAATTCCTGAATTTATATTACTGCTTTTTCTTAAAAAAAATAAATCAACATCCATGAATTTGGGGGTACCCTTTGCTCTTTTTTCTAAAATGAAAAAGTAGTAAAATATTTTTTCCGTATTATGACTGAAGAAAAGTATTGCAGGTCCTTTCTCTTTGCCCAAAATTTGCTTGGAATCATTGAGATTAAGATTTTAAAAGCCATGTGTATGATAACAGATTTTGAGGTAAATGCATTTAATTTAATCCAAAACTAGATCAATATAAGAGAGATGCCCCTGGAGAATTAGTCAAGTGATTTGATCTATTCTTAACATCTTACATTGACTATTCTTTTTTTATCTGACAGGGAATATTCAAATATATAAACCTGTAAGCCTACAATACAAAACTATGCCTGTAAGTCATATAGGCAAAGCCACAGTCATGGGTCCTAGTAGTAGCTCTGTAGTTCTGAAGAGGAATTTGAAAAGCCTAGCCTTCAGACTTTAATCTGATGACTAAACATGAAATAGAGGATGACTTCTAAAAACACCTTTCTGGGCATTCTCAGCCCTATAGAAACTGAAAAACATGCTAGAAAAATGTTTTGTAAACATGTGAGTGAGACACGTTATATTTTTAACATATGAATATCTGGAAGATATTTCTGTTTCCATGAGAAATCTATGAGAGAAATCTAAGGTTAAGTGAAGTATCAGTCATTGTAACCACCCAGTTTTATCTGGGACAAACATTTTCATGTTTTATTATGCTACAGAAACTGGTAACACTGACTGAGGGTTTGCAGACACAGACCTTAAGCCACCTTATTTTCCTACGTTCATCTGCAAAGCTCAGAACTGTGTGTTTGTCTGTTCTCCTAAAAAAAACCCAAAAAAAGAGGAAAGATTGGTGCCAGAAACCCAGCACTCACGCAACTCTTTGCTAACAAGTCACTGCCAATAAGTGGCCAGTGGGACTGGTGACACACTTCCTTTCTGAGCACTGACAATACAGAGTTTGAATAGTGCATTGCATAACCTGAAGATTTGAATCCAGAAAAATAGAGTAAAAGTTGCAACGATGAGCAAACTGAACTCCAGACACCCAGAGTATGAAATCAGCTGTTCTCACAGGCAACTCCAGTTTGAACAAATTGCCAGTCTTGCTGTCCCACTCACTTTCCCAAAATGTGACAAGCAATGACTATCTTGGGGAGAGTTCCACCATCCGGTTCTCAATTGGCTGAGCACTGTTACACCTCCAAAAGCAAAGCACAGTTCTGTGTGTCTTTATATATATATATATATACAACTGCAAACATATAGGGTTATAATCCCATTATGGGAGATGAATGCTATAGAAGAGTTTTCAGATTCCCCTCTTTAACTGTTCATAATACACGTATGAGTCTATCTGTGAATGCAAAGTTCATTTACACACGCAAGTTGCATAACTGATTGAACAGTTACCAGACTTGAGTGCTCAGGTGGGGGATTATTTTAACATCTACATCGAATTGTGTGGATGCAGTGTAGGCGTTCTGCTGAGTTTATGACTAATATACCTCAGGGGAGAGCTATGAAAGGAAGAAAATAATCTGTCAAGAACATACTTTACTTGATTAGTTTGAGCCTAAACATTTGAGCAGCCTTTGAACCTGAGCCGAGATCGTTCCAGGAATTAAGAGTGCCCCTGGACGATCTGCTCAGCTTGATGGCAGAGCTACAAGAGGAGGTAGAAAGGTTTAGGAGCATCAGGAAAGCTGAGAAACAGATAGACTTGTGGAGCCAAGCTCTGCCCTCCCTGAGACAGAAAGAGACATCAGACAAAAAACAAGATGAAGGGGACCCTGTATCCTTCCCTCTCCACCCAGAGAGCTGCCTGTAGCTTAAATGGCAGGAATGAATGGAAGCAAGTCTGTGCTTGGGGTGGCAAGTGAACCTCCTCCTTGCCCACCTCACCCTCCCAGGTACCTCTGCATAACAGGTATGAGGCTCTGTCTGTGGAAGGCCAGTTAAAGGAGGACAGTCAAGCTATACCAGAGATGTTGTTAAGGCCAGACAAGCCCACAGCCCATATTGTGACCACCTCCACAAAAAAATAAAATGTGGGATCAGGGTCTTGTGATGGTTACTTGAGGGAATCTGGTGCACAGATGTCTTTCATTGAGAGAGCTTTAAATTAGGCTTGAAGAGGGAGAGGATAATATTGGGCTTGCCTGCAAGTAGTTGTGAGCTGACATGCCAAGGTTGGAGGGATGGAGTGCCAGCAAGGGCCCTCAGCCTGTTGGAGCCCAGCTTGGAGATGTGCTGGACATTGCTGCAACACACTTGAAGTCTAGCAGAGGTGAGCCAGAGGCTCCTGAGGTAACAAGAACCAACAGGAAGACACTAGTGAAGTACATCAAAGGAATTCCAACCACTCCAGCCAGTAAGTCAGCCTCACTGGGGGCACAACTGAAGTTCCTATGTGCAAACACATGTAATATGTGAAACAAATAAGAGGAACTAGAGATGTGCCTGTGCCTGCAGGACTGTGATCTTATTGTCATCACTGAGAAGTGGTGGGATGTCTCCTATGATTGGAGTGCTGGGTTGGACGGATACAAGTTATTTAGAGAGGACAAGAAGGGGACACGAGAAGGGTGTGTGGCTCTAAGTCAATGACCAGCTGAAGTGCACGGAGCTCCACCTGGGGATGGGTGAGCAGATGACTGAGAGTTTATGGGTCAGGATTAAAGGGAGAGCAGGGACAGGGGACATTATAGCGGGGGTGTGTTATAAGCTACTTGACCAGGGAGACTGAGTGGATGAGACCCTCCATAGACAGATAGGAGCAGCCTCACATTCACAAGCCTTGGTCCTCGTGGGGGACTTCAACCACTCCAATATCTGTTGGAGGGACAACACAGCAAGAAACAAGCAGGGCACAAGCAATCCAGAAAGTTCCTGGAATGCATTGATGACAACTTCCTCCTCCAGGTGATAGAGGAGCCAACAAGGTGAGTTGCCATGCTGGACCTTGTTCTCACCAACAAGGAGGGATTGGTAGAAGGCAAAGCTCAAGGGCAACCTTGGCTGCGGTGACCATGAAATGATGGAGTTCAAGATACTCAGGGCAGCGAGGAGGGCACAGAGCAAGCTCACTACCCTGGACTT
>VZTU01019468.1:495673-536299 GCA_013400835.1 Zapornia atra | reverse complement strand
GGGGGGACTCAGGCTTGTAGCTTTGCTTTACATGTCAGTTAGCAGGAAAGCTTCAGCTAAGGACTGGAGAAGAGAGGCAGGAAAGATGGGCAGAGGCAGCCTGAAGCTAGGGCCTGTCACCCACATAGTTCAAAGAGCTCTCAGGAGATCCTACAGCTCTGTAAAACCTGCTCTAGCTGCGTTTCACCAGACCAGAAATAGGTTTGAGCTGAAGTCCATCCTGCTGCCCTAGGGCTCCCTCCCTGCCCCACATTCCTTCTGGATGAATTTTATCTGAATTTCTTTTTTCAAAACCTTGTGCACTGGAAATTATATCCCCTTCCCAGTGCTCTGTTCCAGGATTTAATTGTCCCCATCGCTGCAAAGAATTCTCCCTGCTGTCTAACCTAAGTCCTCCTTGTTCAGCACAAACATGATCCTGTTCAGAGGTAGAATATTAAGGGCCAGGGTCGCTGCCATAATAATGTATTGATTTCAATGAAGCTGAGCTCAAAGGAGAGGAGTCTGCCCAGCCTTGCTCCATCCCCCTTGTGCCCCAAGAGAATGTTTTGTGTTAGACTAAATGCCTCTGTAAGTGCCTCTCAGCTTTGCACTGAATGTGAGCTATTCCGCTTGGATACATGGAAGCAGGGAGGGCACAGGATCAGGCCTGGAATCACATTTCCTTTTGGCAGTAGCATTTTATCAGCCTCAGTGTCCCTGGGCATTTCCACTGTCCAGCTGTGGGCTCTCCTGAGCAGACATCCGAGCCCAGCCAGGCTGGAATTCCTCCTCCAGTAGCAGCCCTCAACTTCTCGCCTCCAACTTCATTCATGTCCTCACCCAAGAGCAGAACTGAACTCAAGTGCACACCTCTCAGCCCTATTTCCTGAGTTTGATTTTTCACTAAGCCATCTCAAATAAAGCAGCACATGCTCCCCAGTGGCTTTGGGAGGGCTTTGGGAGTGGGACAGAGCTGGGAACATCTGGCAGGCTGTAACATTTGGGAGTTTGCTCGCTGACCAGAAGCAGCAGCTGGGATCTTGAATCAGAGAAGATCCATATTTTGATGACTGTCTCTTCAATGAAGCTGAGCTCCTGTATCTCCAGAGCTGACTCCTGCATCCATCTCCCCTTCCTCTGTGAGTAGCAGCATCTGTACCCTTCTTTCCAGCCCTGAAGGGGATCTTTGGCTGAGGGCAGCACGGGTGTTAACAAGATGCTGTAGGTCCTGAAGCCCAGCATTTGTGTCTCTATGTCTCACTTCTTTGATATTTCTCTTTGTTCTGTAGGAAAGCAGGGATCTGCAGGCAGGGAGCGGTGCTATTGTGATAAATAAGACAGGAAAAAGGGACCAAAAGGTCCCAGATTCCTGAATTCCCACTCCTGAAGAAGTATTGCCTCTTGTTCCTGGTCTGTGCCTAGTTTGTGGACACAGATGTTCTATTATTTCCACATGAAGGAACAGTTGTTTTTATGCAAGTTGCTGTCCACGAGCTCTGTGTATTATGCTTAGAAGGGTTTGTTTGTTAGCCTTGGAGATTTCAGCAGAAATCATCACGTTTGGAGACACCTGCACCGTTCTCCAGCGAGCTCTGCCCCGAGATAAAGAGAGGCTTGGACAGGGAGCCCAGTCAGCCAGGAGATGGAGCAGCTTGCCTCCTCAGCGTGGTGCAAGCAGGGGACTAGGGGGAGAAAGCCCGGGCCCTTAGCAGGGCTCTTCTCTTTGATGAAGCAGATGTGACTGCTTTTTTATGCCACAACCGCTGCGTGTTTGCAAAGAAGCAAAAAGGCTCACAGATTGGCGGCTCGGAGCTGAGACACGGGACCTTTCATTCCCTTCAAGGGCTCTTGAGGAAGATCTTCTTGTACCTGCTTGGAATTAATTCTGCCAGTCCCCAGTTTGATCACAGACTCCCCGTGCTGGAGTTCAAGAGATGCCTTCCATTTTCTTCCACCTATCTGGGACAATTGCTATCCTGGGACAGAGCTGCACCAACAGCCAGGACCTGGTTCTAGTGAAGGCTACATGGGCCTGGCTTGGAGCCTCTAGAAATTGGCTTCTCCTAGTATCTCTGCAGCAGCTGCTGCCTGGCAGCTTTGTCCCATTCCCCGATGCACACCCCTGTCCCCCAAGCCCAAGGACCCCTTCTGTGCCCCATCAGCAGAAAGCACTGTTGTGTTTGGGGCTACCTCAGAGCTGCTGGCACAACAAAGCTGTTTTGTTTTTTGGCTGAGCACTCGGCATCTGAGCTCTCATGTGGTTGGAGCCCATTTTTTTGCAAGAATGAAAACAGTGGATTAATGAGCTGCTTGTGGCTAATGTGCAGGGTTTCTCAGAACTGGTGCTATTAGAGCCCAGCGTCATGTAGGAGGTAAATGGCAGCACATGGTGAATAAAGCAGTGATATAATAGGTTTAAGTAGTCCATTTCCCTTTGGAGTGTTACTGATAACATGCCCAAATGCATACAAGACCATTACCTTAATGAATAAGACCGCTCTCTGGCAGAGCACACACTACAGCTCCTCACAAGGGGTTTATTTTTCATCATTTTCACCCCCCCCCAAAAAAAAAGGGCTTGGGTGTTTGAGTTGGAGTGGGGTGTAGGGAGGGTAGGACAGAGGCAGAGGGGAAAAGAAGAGCAGAAGAGAATAGGATAGAAGGGGAAGAGAGATGAAGAGGGGACATGAATAAATGCAGAACAGGCATGTTGTGGTTTGGACCAGTATGGTCTCTGGGAACTCCAATAAGAGGATCTCATACACACACACAGAGAACAATTACCAGACATTTGATCTTGTATGTTGGAGAGGACACGTCTTTCTTGGGCAGCAGCATTGTCCACTGCCAGAAGCAAAGTACTACAAAACGTAACTGAAATCCCAGTGCTCACTCATTGCCAGGCTCATTCAGCACTAGTTAAGCAGCTGTCTCCAGTCTTCTTGGGAGACTCTTCACACTGACACCACGCCATGGGAGAGCAGAGTTTGCCTCCACACCTTCCCTCATAACACAGTTTATTTTTCTCCTGGGATGGGCATGTGGAGCAGCACTGCCTGAAAAACCTCTTCAAAGCACAACCACCACGTTTTCTGCATGTGCTTCTAACCAGCCTGGTGGGGTCAGAACTGGACTGTCATGTTACACGGTATAACAGACTCTTGTGCCAACTACAGCCTTGTTTTTGCCACCTCCTTCTGAAATCTCTCTGTGAAGGAGACACTGGATTCAAATCTGGTGTCAAACGACCCTAAATTAACTGTTTGGAATTCACCATGTGAGTCCCACAGAGGTGCAGTTCTGTTGGGGTCTAGTGGCAGCAGCATCTAATTTATAGCAGAATAAATGAGACAAGAACCACTAAGGATCAGGGGTCCTAAATGGTTGATTATTAAGATCCCTCTGAAAGCCTGAATCAGTGATTCACAGTGTGTTTGAGAATATAAACGTGGTCTGACTGATCCTCAGCAGACAGTGTACTGGCCCTGGTAGTAAGTAGAGGAAGATGCTTAGGACAGTGTACAAGGGTCTATAAAAATAAGGCTTCTCTTACCTGTAGCTTTGTAGCTTCCAGCAATCTGTGAGGACTGCCTGGACGTTACATCCAGACTATTAAGTTTAATCACCACTGATAGACCAAACCTCCATAAACTTGTCTAAAACCTTTTGAACCTGTTTATACTTTCAGTCTACACAATATCCTGTGGCAGATGAGCTCCAAAATTTAATTACGTGCTGTGTGAAGAAGCACTTCTTTTTGTTTGTTTTAAACTTGCTTGGTAATTTCACTGGGGTACCGACTTCTCATGTTGTGGGAACCAGAGTCTAAAATATCTGAGGGACACAGAATCCCAGATATTATTGCAAGGTCATGTGATTTTGGCTTCTAGTGTTAAAACCACTTCTGAAAATGGAACAGAGGTTCTGCTTTTAATGCTTATGAAAATATCGCCTCCAGTGCTCATGTTTGCTCTTCAGCTTGTTTTTATTTATTTTATTTTTTCCTTTAACCTCTGCTTACAAGCTGCTCTAGCCCCTGACAGATCCAGTTCTCAAGCTTCTTGTTTACTCACTTAGCATGGGCTTTATTTTTACAATATTCTCCTTTTAACTGCTCCAGCAGCTGAGAGTCTGTTGCTCCAGACAAGAACACAAACTCAACCAAGGCTGGGCCAGTTCCTCTGAACGACCTCTTTCTCCTCATTATATTTGTGATGGTCTCAGTGTCACAAGTTCAAGTGCATGCACATGGGGTTTAATACAACACAGAGATAAAGGCAGGGAGAGAGACTTCCACGCTCTCCCCTGAGACATGAGCATATTCTGCCACTCCTTGATTGTGCCTTTTGCAGACACCTCATTAAAAGTGTGTTCACTACACATGAACATCCCCTGGTACTTTCACAGGCATGCATGCTCACACCCATCACTTGAACACGGCCAAAGACAGTTCACCCTGACACAGATATCTCTGATTCCTTACTTACACTCACACAGAGACCTTGACTCTAACAAGCAGTTGTTCATTCATAGCCTTTTCTGCCCTCCATGGAGTTGTACCTTCCTGGTTGCATCATTAACTTACACTGCCTTGGATGCAGTTTTGAACATGCCTCCTCTTGCTTAAGCCTTTAGCTTAGTCCAAACATCATTTCCTCTCAGTCTGATACACCTCCTCTATCAAATGTTCTGATGTGGTGTAAAACTGAATTAAGAGGATCCAGACCCTTTGAGTCTTTCCCTTCCCATCATGTAAATCCAGTTTGGTACATGAAGCCCTTCACATCCTAAATTACTGCAGGTACATGCTCCAGTCTGGATGATTATATAAAAGATAGTGGATCTTACTTGATCCAAAGAGTTAGCAAGGATGCATTACCTTCCTGGGACAAAGGAGAAGGACTTTGGGAGGGAAGGGGTGTGAGGACACCCAGCATGCTTGAGATATGTTTCCCTGCATGCTCCTGTCCTTCAGCAACGCGAAGCATTGTGCCAGTGGGGATAAATCAGTGTTACTCTACAAAAACCAGCTGAATGAAGCTGACTTTCTGCTGCCAGGGATCAGGTGTGTGTGAGGTTTGAATGGAAGGTCTCCCGGCACAGCGCTAACAACCTCATTGCAGCTGAAGCTTCCCCGTGACTAACAAAACCTGGGCAGCCTTAACAAGCTGGGGAAGTTACTGTTAGAGCACACGGTGCAGATATACACACCCTCCCCATCTTCCTCCCTCATAGTGAAAGGGAAGAGAGGAAAGGCAGACTGCTATAAGACTGCCTAGTGTATTTGGAAGGCTGGTGTTACAGAATCGTGTTACTTGCCAAGTTAACTGCGTTTGCTAGTATTTTTACTGCCAAGAACTGCTGGCCTGTGCTCATGTGTACAGCACATGCTAGGCTTGTGAGACAATGCAGATACCACCCCTTGTAGCTGCAAGGAAGGGGAGAAGGGGTTGGGAGGGGTGCATGACAACACGAGTCCCTGTCAAGGCGTGCTGGTGGACACCGAACCTACAGTTATGGGTGCAGGCACAGAGAGCATCCTGAGATGTGCATCACTGGCTGCATGCTGGGGGTGAGCCTGCAGATTGTGAGGAGTGTGAAGCGCAAGTGTGAGCGTGTGTGCATGTGTGTAAAGGTGTCTCCATCTGTGTGCAAACACCGACAAACAAGGATGTAAGTCTGCGGAGGTCCCTGCGCAGAGAGTGATGCCTGCAAGTAGTGCAGCGTGTGCATGAGTAAGGATGTGTGTCTGTAGAGGGGAGGTGTGAAGAGCGGCTGTGTATGTGGAAGCCGCCACGCCTGTGTGTAGGCAGCACTCTGGCTGCGTGTGCAGGGAGAGGGATTTGGGGGAGGGAGGTGAGATGGGCCTACATGGGAGCTCTGTGCCACGCGGCACAGGTAGGCTGGATCTGTGCGTGCAGCAGCAGAGAGCTTTCATGGAGACTGGATCTCTGTCCATACAGGTCTCTGTGATGTGGT
Organism: Zapornia atra; assembly: GCA_013400835.1. Lineage (NCBI taxonomy): Eukaryota > Metazoa > Chordata > Aves > Gruiformes > Rallidae > Zapornia > Zapornia atra. The sequence goes on along the minus strand of VZTU01019468.1, from coordinate 530,338 downwards.
AGAGAGTTTTTAAACACACCTCAGCAAAGAGGTTCTCAAATGTGTGCTAGAGCTCCTCTGTGAGAAGAGGGAAGCGCAGGGGGGCTGGGAGCCTGTCTCTGTTAGCATGTGGCTGTTGTTTTGTTTGCCATGCGTCTTCGGTTGGATGGGGCGTATGTGGGATTGTGGATGAGCGATGCCTGCGTGGGCTGGGCTAGGTGTGCAGCAGCTCTGGCTGTGTGCACCAGGGAGGCTGTGCAGGAGAGGACGGCGGGGAGGGCTGAGCAGAGGCAGGCCCGTGGCTTGGGAATTCGAGCACACACCTCAGGGCTCTGCTCACAGGGCTTTGTCCCAGCCGCTCCGCCACGGCTCGTCGCTCAATTCAAGGCGGGTGCTTTCTATTTTAGGGGTTTCTCCACACACCTTTGCTCCCCTCTTCCACTCGGCTGGGCATCAGGCCCTCTGAACTGCGGCTCTCCCGCCGCACTTGTTGAGGAGCAGGAGAAGGAGCGGTTCCCTTGGAAACCTCTGGATGCCCAGCAACAAGTCGCTGGCAGCTGCCATGTGACCAGGTGCATTAATCAGACATGTTGTATGAATCAGGTCAGTCAGGGCCAAAGTCCAGCTCGCTCCCCCTTCGCTTCGTTGCTAATTACTGAGCTGCGAAGGCTGCTCTGAGTAGGGGGTGGAAAACAACTTGAAATAATTAAATAAATCTGTGACCTTTCCTGTTGTGGCTTCTAAGTTCATCCCAGACTTTCTCAACGAGAAAAATCTTATCCAATCTCCTCTTCCACTGAAACAAATCTTGAATGCAAATGAGCGCGGCAGAGGAGTCTCCTAAGGGGGTAAACCAGGGAGAATTCATCTGCCACAGATGTGGTGAGTTTCCAGGTCTCTTCTTGTAATAAGCCCAGCATTTCAAATGCACCCCTTGACTGAGAAGCTCAGGCTTGAGGCAGTTTGGGCCTGACTCAGGTACACCTCATGCTCACAAATCGGATCCCTTTGAAAATAATTTTTCAGAAGTCCCAACAGAAATTGCTGGCCAAACTTGGTGGTTCAAGGGTGCAGAGAGGACTTGAGTGCAAATCCCTGTCTGATACTTCTAAAAGGAGACGTGGCAGCTCTCAGGAAGGCAGACAGTGCCTGTATGCTTCTTGTTGCTCGCGGACTCGCCACAGCTGCAAAATGGCTGTTCTTTGTGGCTATGCAGCTGGAGGGTTTATTCCTTGTGGCCCGTTTCTTTAACCCCAGTGAGGCCTTTTTCCATTTGACTCCTGAGCAGAGGGCTGGAATGCAAAAGCTGGAGGAAAATCAGAGATGGTTTTGTAGCTGCAGCTCTGGGCCAGGGGATAGCAGCAGTTACCACGTTAAGACTGAACTGAGAACGAAGAGGAAGAATCCTGGTGAGGAAAAGGGAAGGCTGAGGATGAAGAGATCCAGCTGGGGTTGTAACAGCCGTAAGCGCTGGCCTCAGCCCTTTACTCTGGGTTTCCTTTCTAGTAGGATCTCCTGAGGGAATTAGGTACCAAAGCCTCACTGTTGTTTTGATGTCTGCTCTGGAGGGACTTAGGCATCCCTCAGGATTTTCCATAAGTTGCCATTTACAGATTCAGCTCCCATCCTTTTCACATTTTCCCCCCAAATTCCTGCTTTTCCTGGATAAAGCCAGAGCAAAGGCTTCCAGATTTGGCTCCTGAATGAAAATCTCTCAGAGACTCACGTTCAAGGCCAAGCATTAGCAAGGCTGTAACATCTCCTTTTACCCGTAAACCAATCTACATTCTTCGTGCTGTGACTAATGCATCACAAGGTCATCAGGTACTGCTCAATCTCCATCTCCTCCTTCAAGAGATCAGTGTTTGAGCCTCTCAGGGTATTCACTGATTCATGTCAAACACAGGTACGTTCTGCTCAAAGCCATCTTTTATCTTAGGCAGCAACAGAAGTGTCTCAGTGGCCAGTCAGATTCTCAGCTGATGTAAGCCAGCCAAAGGATTTGGCCCATCATTCAGCACAATGGTACTGACAACCAGAGGGGGGACAAAACCAACCCAAGAAAGAAAAGAAAAAGAAAGAAAAGTTGGAAAGACAGCACCTGGCTTTATTCTAATCATGCTGCAACTTGAATAGCATCCAATGCCACTTGAAAATGGGCTCACTTCACGACATCTGGCTTTAGACCCAGATCTTAAGAGCCAGGTATTTACCCACAGGAGATCTGTTCCTAGCAGGCAGCAGTTTCCCCAGATCAGATCTGAATGTGGATCTCAAGTATTACCCAGACTAAGCCTTTAACTTTGGACCATTTTGATTTCTAGCCAATTAATATTCCAATCAATTGCTATTTTTCCTTTGGCATCATGTGCTACTACATCCTCTGCACAGGATATACCAGAAGACAAAGCTTTACCTCAATCATCTGTCCATCTAGGACAATCTAGGGCAGTGTTGAAGAACTGATGTCTGTGTATTTGCAATCTAAGAGGCACAACACAAATCCATCCTAGCTGACCAAGTCAGAAACAGGGGCGTGTTCCTGCCTGTGAGGGTTAGGAAATAAACCTGTTTATTTCCTAGGGTGAGGGATTTGTTCTTTGGCATGCTTGAGGGACTTCCCAGCTGACCTGCTTGCTCTAGGAACATAGGAGAACAAAATGGATTCTAGATGCTCAGATCTGGTCTGCATTTCAGCTCAGTATGTGTGGGAAGAACTGGAGGGCTGGGGGTTTGTGCAAGCTCGGGGAACTGCTGAGGATTTAGGGTGAAACTTGGCTCTTCCACTGGGCTGGGAAAGCAGAGGGTGTGAGCAGCACAGGCTGAGGGACACTGTGGTGGGATGGAAAGAACAGGCTGTTTAGGGTTTGGTCCTTGGAGATACTGAGCAAGGTGCCTCCACAAAGCCAAACGTGCAGGTCCTTGCTCAGTGAAGCACAGGAAGAGCTCCTCGGCTCTCCTGGCAGGCTCTGCTGCCCCTACATACACAGAGCATGTGTCCCTCATGGGGTCAGCGCCTTAACCCCCTTCCCCACCGCTGTCCTCTTCCCAAGGGGTCCAGGCGCCGCTGCCCCAACGGACAGACCTGTTGCTCTCTGCCATCCCTCCTCCGACCCGCCTTTACGCGCGGAGGAGACTCTTACACTGAAGCGCAGGCAGCTCTCCATGATGTAATCTGTGCAATCTGGGCATTTGCAGGGAGAAGCAGCCTCCCGTTGGCCAAAGCGAAGAGTCCCCGCCTGGGTGCTCCTCCCGCCGTCCCCCCCGCCGCCCCCGGTGCCTCATAAAAGCCCCGAGGCAGAGGCAGGGCAGCTTTCCCAGCCCCTCTGCTTGCAAAGGTGACCGGGGGACAGGTGAGCTCCGGCGAGGGTGCGGAGACAGGCTCGGCTGAGGGCGGAGAGGGCTGGGCTGAGCCGGGGGTGCTGCAGGTGCCCGGGGGAAGGCGAGGGGCACCCTGGCCACCTGTGGAGCCGGTCCCACCTCTGCCAGGGAGCCGGACAACTCCTCCAGCGGCGGGTTGGGCAGAGGGACCCCGGCCAGGGTCCCGGGGGGGGCTGCAATGTCCGCGGGATGCTCAGGGTGAGGGGCCGCCCCCCCACCCCCGGCACTCGCCTCTGGGCAGCCGGGGCAGAGGTGAAGGGAAGCGGGGCGGAGGGGCCGGGTTGCCCGGCCTGCCGTGGCCGCGGATCAGCACCACGGACAGGGCCCGAGCGGCGCGTCCCGCCCGGGGCGGCCACCGGGCACCGAGCACCGGGCACGGGCACTTAGCCCGGCAGGTCAGGGCAGCGCTCTGCCCGGGGCCAGCACCGCCGGGGCCCCCTCCCAGCGCCTAGAAAGCGACGCTGGACTCTGCACCGGGGACGGACGGAGCCAGGGTGAGTCCGGTCCCAGAGGGGACAATAGCGAATGGTGCCTGGGAGGGTGGGCAAGGAAGGCGAGATGGAAACGAGAGCGGGCACGGACCCGCGGAGCCCGCACGATGCCCCGTGCTGGGGCAGGGATGGCCCTGCCCGTCCAGCTGCTTCCCCGGGCGGGTCAGAGGGTCACTGCATGGAGAAGGGGCGTTGGGCAGGCAGGCTGCAGTCAGGAAAGTTGGGATCCAAGGGCTGAGTGTCTCAGAAAGGGAGACTGGAATGGGTTAAATGCATTTTCTTGACTAGCCCTGGCAGCCCCAGGTAAGATACACTCACAGCCTCTGGTTTGGGGTAGGGCAGGGGCTAAAGTGATTCAAGGAGCCAAGAATGACTGTATGAATCTGACTGTAACCTACACTGCTGACCTGCTCCAGCATCAAAGCTTTATGCTGAAAAACTCAAGATTAGTGCTTTGAAAATGTGGCTGAGTGGTAGTTCATGGGTAAAGCTGCTCTTAAAATCCTCTAGTTTATAGGAGAAATAGGGTATTTCACCAAGATGCTGTGGGGAGTAAATTCTTCATTTAACAGTTATATGAACATATTTTTCCTCAGTAGTTTGTTCTGAGTGCTCAAGGCATGCTGTGCTTCAGTGGTACACTCAGGGTCCGTTGACAGATTGGGTTATATTTCAGTGCTCAATGGCTGTATCATAGTGGATTTGTTTCTCCCAAAANCCCCCCCCCCAAAAAAAAAAGTGGGATGGAATCAATTTTTTTAAAGTTTATATTTTTTTAATCTTGGCAAAATTAAACCAATAATGTATTTAATTCTGGCTCAACTCAGTCACTTGAACAAAGCTGAAATAGAATAGCTTTTCCCCCCTTTTTAGATTATTAAACCACAAATGTGATTTTGAAAACAAAGCACATGAAATGTTAGAAGTGTTTGAGCACTCTGGAAATGAAGCATCTCATCTCACCGGTGCCAGAGGAAGCCCTTTGCTGCGTTTGTTTTATCTCCATTTTTGGAACCCAACACTATTCACTAGATGAATCCCCAGCCATTCAAAAGACTCGCTCAGCCCTCTTAAACATGTTTAAATACGTTGCTAAAGAGAGGCTCAACGAGGCAGTGTAATCCCAGGCTTAGGCTGTCCCTGTCTCCTCTCTTTACACCTGTATTTTTCTTCATGTTGGTCTCTGAGAGGAACAGGAAAGAAGCTGTTCTCTATTTTAAGGAAATTCCTGTCTGTTTCTGAATTAAATATTTGGAGAAAAAAAAGAAAAACACTTGAAAAGAAAGTTGGTATTTCCTTAAAGGCCTTAAACATACAGCCAGCCTTCAGAGATACACAGTATATACACCCATCAAACCAATGGTGGAGGTAATTGCCTCTGGAATTTGAATGGAGAGATCTGTCTGTTTTCTATGTGCACATCTTGCAACATCTCCCATCAGCTCTGTGTTCACACAGTGACTCAGTTTGTCATCTTCAATGCAACATAATGCTGAGGTTCAGTTTTTGTAATGCCTTGTCTCCCACAGCATCACTAGACGGTCTTTTCCCTTCGAAGTTCAGCTGTAAAACAAGGGCAAGAGACTTTACCCCTTCTTTATCCCCCACCCCAAGACAGGCATGCAAAAGAACTTGAGGGGGAGCCAGAAAACTGTATCGCATCGAATAGCTCATCCTGCTTTGAGAGGGTTTATCTCCACATTCTGGGAAATCGTCTAATCATATTTCATATTTAATAAAAAATAATATTAGGCAAGATGATATCACATCCTCAAAGCCAACTGCATTTTCAGTTGTGCAGAGTGCATTGTTTAATCAAAGTCGCCTTTCAATTTGGTTAGGGAATATTTTTTTCACCTTTTTACAGCAATTTTCTGTAGATCTCAAACCAAACACATCTCCTAGAAGGATACAATCCTGTGTCTTTCCTTCCTAACATAGAGGTCTCTGAAGAACAAGGGATTCAGGGTAAGATTTGAACTTAATTCAGTTTTATTCCTGACCCTTAAAGGATTTGTGCGTAAACTGGGAATGGTGGGAGGTTACCACGTCGCCTGCCAGAAGGAAACATGAGTCTTGCTGGGAAGAAAAGCAGCATAGATTTTTGTTATTTAATTTTTCTAAAGGCAGGATCCTCCTTCCCCTTTCCTCCTCCCATCAGAGAGACAATGTGTTCCAGTCTCTGGGCTCTCTACGCCTTGCACAAATATTTGTCTGCGCGTCACCTGCCACTCCAGTAATGAGCTGCTTTTCCACTGCAATCATGGCATCTGGTAGGGTTTCAGGCTGTGAGTAGCTGGGAGACTGGGAGGTGCTTGGGAATCTCAGCAGGAAAAAGAGAGTGGATTTCAGATTCAAGATCTGCAACAGCTTTTCAGCTCGGATAAACACGTCGAGGTTCTTCTCTCTTTGGCAGAGGCTTGTTCCGCCCCAGGCACCTGAGCCTGAGATGCAGGCTGAGGCACTGTGCCTGCTCCAGACACCTGCATTCACCTCCAGTGCTACACTCGGGCTCTTTCCAACACCTGCACTAAATGTGTGCGTGTGTCTGCATGTGCCATGGTCCCCTGTGACACCAACACGGTCCTGACCCAACCAGGACCACAGCCAGGAGACAAGGGCTCTGGCTCAGCCAGTTAAGCACACACACTTCACTTTAAGCACCTGCATCCGCCCCCAGCTCAGCAAACACTTCAGCAGGCTTTAGGTACATAACTGCATCAGAATGAGTTCTTGAGGAGCAACTCTGCAAAGAATTTGGCTTTTCCACTCGATGAAATCGATGGGAGATGTCTCTGTTACGATACTAAATTCAGTCCCCTCCAGAGCAATTGCATTACTGGGAAAGAAAAAGAAATAAAACCTCCTGTGGAAGTACCCAAAGGTCTTGATAGGGACCCAAAGCACAGAAGAGATGACAGGCAGGTGGTAAAATCGATGTAGATGTTCTGTACAGGCACACCTTCCCTCCAAGTCTGCTCTGAGCCTTGCATGGCCTCCAAGTCATTGTTTCACACCTCTTTAAAACTGAACACGTTTTGAAAAGCCTCAGCATCCTGGTGGGATTTGTAAAACAGGTTGGCACACACCTCACCCAAGCATAAGTTGGAGTGGGGTTACAAATTCATTGGTAAATTCTATTAAAATGTTCTGTCTTTAGATGGTGAAATATCTTTGTAAGTCTTACCCTGAGTAAAATAGATGCTGGGATTTAAATTGAATAAAATTTACCTAAATGTAAGCCTAGAGATGAAATTGGAAAAGAAAACAAAATAGCCAAGGAACAGATAATATAATATTCAATATTGATATTTGTGTTCAAGTATCCTAAGGCTGCCCAGGATAACTGGAGTCTTTGACACTCACCAAGATTAAAAGGAATCACCCTCCAAGCAGCTTTGAAAACCCTAGCCATAGTTCACTGCTGGCAAATCAGGACTGAGCAAGCATAATCCTGACTCACAGAAAGCATCCAACCCCACCTTCAGAGCAGCTCACTCCTGTACTTACAGGTTTGACCCTGCAACAGGGAAAAAAAAAAACCCAAACCCACCTTAGTGCCACGTTTTTGTTGGACTCAGCAGAGCCTTAAGTGCACTACTGGCTTAGTGCTGTTATCCCACCGGCATGAATAGGGCTATTCAGTTCTCCATCATTACCCGCTCACGCCCTGACTCCAGTAGCCCTTATTTACAGAGACCAGATGGCTCCTGTGAGTTTCGATTGTGAGATACAGCCCCCTTCCTGGTGTATAATGAGCACGGAGTTTTTAGTTTTACCTTGTTTATAAACACAGCGCACAGCTGTGTGTGTGTAGTAGTGCAGCTCAGGGTCAATACCCAGCTTCCACCTCCAGCAGCCTCCGAGCTGGAAGGGGAGGCTCTAACAAGTGTTGCCAAGCAAGGATTTCTCAGATGGATTGCTGATGGACGAGGGGAGGAGCTGGGTGGGTTTTGTTTGCATGATTACTTGTTTGCTTTTCAAGTGCATGTTTGCAGCTGCGCGGAACCCTGCATTTATTCTACCCCAACAGCTACATTGTTGGGGTGAACCCACTTGCAGGAGGCTGTGATCTCTTTGGGGCAGGGACATTTTGTTGTTCGGTGCTTAATGCAGTCTGTGGCTCAGGTTTGGGGTTGTTATGAAGTGCAGAGAATAGATATTTCATGGTAGAGTCTGTGGCTCTGCGTGTGAGTGCATGGATGGAGGTGCAGAAAAACACAGTGTCCTCCTGGCCACCCTCCTGGGCGTCCTCCTCAGCACTGTGCTTCTGGAGAGAGGGGAGAACTTTGTCTTTTCTTATAATTTGGAGACTGATTCAGAAACGTACATAAACCAAACCTACAGTAACTTGTCAGGCCCCATTTCAGGAAGCTACAAATGCACTTCAGCACATGAGGTCCCCCAGGCACCAGATGCACGCCTGAAGTTCAGCACTTGGCTGAACTGAGGATTAAAGGATGTTTCCATAACGTTATGCAAAGATCTTCTTCTTGTCCTCTGTTACCTCAGGCTGTACAGTCTTCCCAAGTCGTGTTCAGAGACAGAACACACCCCCCTGTGATTTTCCAAAGCATTTTGTGTTTCCAGGTGCCCAGCATGACTTATTTCAATTAGTCCCCATCTCTTTCATAATCGGTCCCCTTTCAAAGGGTCTCAAACACAAATACTTATACCCAAAATTGCTAACTTCTTTTGAAAACCTAGAGCTGTGATGAACAGTCCACCTACAAGATTCCAGCCCAGATGAAAACTTCATGGATTCAAGGCCCTCGAATCCGAAGCAATAGTCAGTACCTGCTACTGTAAGATGACAATATACCCTGCCATTAAACTAGAAAGGAGAGTTTCTCTTAAGAAGAAGAAAATTGCAGAGTTCCCAGGGAGAACAATGGCAAATCTTTTCAGTTAAACTCACAAAATTATGAATGTTGTGGTCTGTAATTCTGTCTAATCAAATATTCCCTTGCTCTGCGTTGCCAGATGAATGCACGTGGAGAGAAATCAATGACACAAAGCGATAGAAAACCTGACTGAGGGGCTCCCACTGGGTTAAGGTGTCACCACCCGGGAGGCAGAGGCTCCAGAAAAGGGCCCTGTGCTCTGCAGAGCTGCACTGAATCCAGGAGCAATGGGAACTTCTCCCCAGCAAGGAGAGCAAAGGACAGTTCAGACAAACCACCTCTGCATTCAGAAGGTGCTGTTGTTGTCCTGTGTGTCTGACAAGCCGACCGGATGCTCGTTAGATTTCCTCAGAAATAATCCATACTCTGGAGGAAAGTTACCCCAGTGCCATGCCAGGTGCAGCCTCTGCTCTCCTGCCCTCAGCGTGGCAAGGGAGCATGAGGAGGGCTGCCCCAGCACAGCAGCTGCACCTACCTCTGATCACTGCCCGGCTCCTGAGACCGGCACTGAGCCCAGCTGGGCACTGGGACAGGGATGCTCTGGAGGAGAGGACCAGACCCGCTCCCGCCCTGGCTGGGCTCTGCAAACGGTGGGGCAGAGGCCAGTTGTGAAATACCTGTAGCTCTGATTTTACCAGTGTACCACACTGCACGAGGCAGGGGGATAGCTAAGAAGGGAGCCAACAAAAGAGAACAGTTTGGTTGATGTTTGCAAGCCTGAACTTAAACCTATCCCTAAGTAATGTGTACCTCTGCTCCTGTTCTCCTGTGAAGCTGGACATGCGATGCCCATTTCACAGGGGTACCAAAGACCAAATTAAATGATATTCATAAAGCTCTGGAGATCCAAGAGCAAATGGAAACAGAGAAAAGAAAAAGGTTATTATCTTGTCATGTTTGGCCTGAGAGGAAGATTATCCATCTATCTTGGCAGACTTATTTATCGTCTCATTTTCTCCCAGCTTATCTTTTAGCATCTTTCTAATCCGCTCCATCTAACTCAGCCAACATTTTCTCTCAGTGCAGCTCCTGCGACATGCTGACGAAGGGGTGTTTGGCAACAGGGGCATGTGTGGATTTTACATAACCTGACACAGTGCAACACAGGTAGGTAGAACAGCAGATGCCAGCTAATCAGCTCACAACTTTCAAAAATAAATTACCTGATGATTATGACGATGATGATGGTTTTTGTCTAGAAGACAGGCACTGTATCCTCCTGCTGGCCTGTCAGTGAGGGAATGGGTTTGAAAGAACTCCTTTTCCTGAGTTTTTGACAGAATGGACCCCAGTCTGTGTGGCACACTGATCTAATGCACCATGATCTGTCCCTGTGATGTGTGTGTTTGATGTGCACACACAAGTAGTATTTAAATGGCTGTAACATATGAAGTGTCTGTGATGGGAAGCACTGGGATGCATCATTCTCATCATGCAGGATTTTAAGATAAATTCGAGGTGGACTATGATTTTTGAGTATTGCTTGTGATTTGCCTGGGCTGACTTGGAGGAAACAATGAAGTTTGAGGGCTTCCCAGTCCTTTACAGGTCTCAACAACCAAATCACAGCATGCTGGAGACTTTTCTGAATACCAAAGCCCCTTCCATTTTTCTTTTTCATCTATAATAAATGGCACTTTCCCCCTCCCCTTGTTGCTAGTGAATGCATTAGGATCTAAACTTTATAATCTCCAGAGCTGTTTCCTGGAATAGATGCAAGCAGAGCACTTGGTTAGGGATGGCCAGGAGCCTGGGAGAGATGATTACCTTCAGGCAGGCTCGGCAGAACGTCCCAGGGTTCCTACAGGCACAGCCTAATGTGGGACTTACAATGCTGAACAGACTTCTATTACAGGGGCTGGCTATGTTGATGCACATCCACACATAGAGAGCTCCTTGTTAAAATGCACACCAGTGGCTCCAAAATACAGCAGCTCAGCCGGGGTTCATTAACAGCAGAATCATTCCAAGGGACATTGTTTCAGAGAGGAAAGAATTTCATTTCTATCAGGACTGGGGTTTAGTTGCATATAGGCTGGAGAGTTTGCTAAGGGTTGTGTTGAAAGGCTACTTAAGAGGCTGGAGCTTGGTCATGCCAAAGGCTTTGTGAGGGTTAACTGGAGATACACCTGCAGCCTCTACTGCAGGGGGACCCCAGCTTACACAGCGGGGTGGGGGGGGAGTTAAAATTAATTTGTATTAAAGAGGTGGCTTTAAAGCATGTAAGTGCTGCAGGAATGGGTAGCTGATGTGAGAATTGCTCAGCTCTGTGTTGTAGGCTCTGTGCTGCGGATGGAGGATCCCTGCCCATGACAGGAAGGGGAGAGCAACTGTGCTTTGTTCTGCTCTTGAGACCCACATTGCACACTGGCAATGGCCCCAGACCTGTCCAGCTTTTGAGAAGGTGGAGGGCTGCCCTGATGAGGAAATCTTAGTCCATTTTAATCAGCAGGTACTAAATAAACAAAAGAATCATCACTACTGGATACAAATGGGTTGCTGCCCAGCTCGAGTGTCAACTTTCACTTGTTTACCAGGGACTATGCACTGGAGCACACAAAACATCTAATGATTTAGTTATACATTGGGAGTAAACATCTAATTACCAGGTCTAAGAGGAGGAGGAATAAAAAGCAACTAGGATGAAGCTATCAGCCATCACAGCTTTGAATTCTTGCATGGAGTCTTGTATGAACCATGCTCGTACCTCTCATCTCACATGAGGATGGAGGAATAAGTCTGGTGCCTGTTCATTCAAAGCTCAGCTCTATTTTTAAAATCTACTCTCTCTGAAAGGGCTGTCTTTAAAAAAAAACCCCAACAACCAAAACCCAAACCAAAAAAAAAAAAACCCAACAAAAAATTGTACAGCAAAAGGGACAAAATTGCTCCTCAACAAAGGGGCCTATCAACAGCCTGTCAATAATGTGCCAAAGGCCAGAACCTGCTTTTCAAAGAGGCTCTGCAGCCTGGATGTGTACTTTGAGAGCAATTAAGGGACGTGAGCAACATGATGATTATCTCATGGGTGACATTTTCATTGGCTCTTTGGGAGAAGAGAGAGATGGGTTTGAGATGGCTGTGATCAATGTTCATCCTAGTCCCACATAAATGGCTGGAGAACATGTGGTAGATGGGCCCAGAAAGCAAAATGTACAAGAAAGGGAAGGCAGGCAGGAAGAGATGATGAAGAGAGAAGGATTTGTAATCCTAGAGGCTGAAGGTAAGAGCTGTGGTGAGAAATACACAACCTGAGAAAAGAGAGTGGGAAGGTCAGGAGGGATGACAGGTCTCCAGAGACTGGGGAGATGCAGGGAGAAGTCTCCATGGGCTCATGCCCATGCCTCTTCCTTTTCCCACCCCAGACCTGTACCAACAGGCAGCGCTGTCCCAGAGCCAGCCCGTGATTCCTGCCCCTCCTGACTTTCCCAGGTCACAGTTGGACTCTGAGCCTGAGGACAGAGGGACAGAACACCCCCAGCCAGAGACAAACCCAATGTCTTGGGACAGAAGTGCAATCACCCTTACTCTGCTTTTTTACCAGCATATTCCCACTGGCATTGTCCATCTGTCCTTCTGTCCTTGTGCTGCAGGTACCAACACCAGCCCAGAGCTGAGAGCAGCCAGGAGCACACAGAGGCGTTGGATGGGCAGTGAAGGAACGGATGCCATTCGGGTGTGGAGACACAACTACATGTAAGAACCTCAGCCCAGGGTCTCACTGTGTGGTTACTAATGCCCAGGGGATAAGAGGAGCCTGGATACTAACCCAGAGGTACAACCTGGCTCAGTGGGAGGAATGCAGAAGAGCTCAATGCAGAATACTCTACCTGGACAGTAAAGGGAGAGCACAGCACCGTATCTCTCCCTGGTACGTGTGTGCAGGGGCTGGTGCAGAAGTGAGTGCCAAACACAAGCCCAGGTGTGGCAGATGCCCAGCTGTTTGGAGCTAGGCATGATATTCATGGAAAACACGTATGCAGAAACTGCAGATTTGGTTACAGGATTTTCCCAACTTGCTGAATTGCTCATTTAGGAAAACAAACCTAATTTGGGCAGAGGAAAATGCTGCTTAGTTTGCTACAAAACAATCTCCACCCTGCTTTCCATTTCAGGAAAAAATTTAAAATGTTCATGCTGAGCAAAACAAAATCAGTTTTTAATATCCAAGAACCTTCCCCACCCCAAGAGATAATGAATGTTTGCAGCCCCTGTCTTTTCCAGCAGTGCACGTATCAGCACACACGAGCTGCATGCACCTTTCTGTGTGCATCTGCATTTACACACAAGCTCATGCTCGCACGCTGTGCAAACAGTTTCAAGCAGATCTGACAGCCCTGAGCTTCTCCTCTGCATTCTCCAGGATTGTCTCTTGAAGAGGATCTTAATAATAAAAATAATGTTATGTTACTAGTTAAACATTGGGAATAACTCTCCATCATAGGCAAAACTATGCTGAAGACAGAAATCAACTGACATGTTCGCTCTGGAGGAAACCCCTGGGGTACCAGCAGAATGCATTAACGGTGCATTTCTCCAGTGAGCTGTGATGGGAAGAGCATGGAGCAAAAAAGAAGGTAAAGTTGTTCAAAACAACTTGTATTTTTAGGCACCAGTCTTCTCCCACAGAAATCTTTGGAGATGCTGAGCTCTCCGCTCCTGAAAATGTGGCCTCTTGTTCCCCAGCAGAAATGTTTTAGAAGCCTGGCTGAGACTCCTGCTTTTTTAAAAAAACTGTCCATAATATTTCCAGCCAGACTAATTTGCTGTCCTGACAATTAATCTAGCTAATGGCTGGTGGTTTTTCTTCCCTTCATCAGCAGGTTTGTATTTTGTTAACACAAGCAGAGAGAAGGCAAAGAAACAATCTCTCGAAGGATAGAGCCAGACAGCAACCCTGCCATCTGACTAAAAAAGAACTCAGACAAACGCATAATCCTCAGGAAAATTCATCTCCGCCCTCCCAACAGACCCCGGTGAGAGCCCTTGAAGTGGTAATTAAAGTCTATTGAGTGGCAACTGCACCTGTTTAGAGAGGAGAGTGCGGGTAAGAGGTGCACAAAGGGAGATGAGCAGCACGGAGAGGGAGCACGGGAGAGATGCTGCTGGAGGTGGGCAAGAGGGAAGCAGGGAGAAGCAGAAAGAAAAGAGTGTTTGTTGTAGAAAAATCCAGCGAGGCTCACGTTTCCCCTTCTTCCCTTTATTTGCTTTCTGCACCCCTCCACACACGCAGCTGGCTCCTACCCTGCTCTCACACCCGCTGATGGAAACTCCGGGGGGTTTTCCCTGGCCAGCCCCAGCCCTGGACCAGCAGCTCTTCTGGTGTGAATCAACGTAGTTCCACCCGGCTCCTCCTGGACTTAAATCAGCTTGTGCTCATTTACAGCAGCTGCAGGTCTGTCCCAGTGACACTCATTAACAGGCACTGGGCTCCTCAGACTGGGAGCTGGGACATGCCAATTCTTGTCTTTTTTGCTTCCCCCTAGAAGAAAGCACATCCCTTTGTGTAGCTTCATCACCCCAGTGCCAATCCTGCAGCAGCTGCGAGGAGTAAAGCAGAGATGTTTCTAGATCTCAGCACACACGCCTGAGAGCAGAGTCTAGGCAGAAGCTGAGGGAAATGGAAGGAAGCAGGGAGATGCAATGCCCTGTTACCAGTAAGGCTGCTGGTTTTGCATGCATGTACAGCTCCCAAACGTTCTGAGACAGTGTCACCTCAGACATCCCCAGGATCTATAGGTGAGGCCATGCAAAATGAGCTTCTTCATGAATAATACTGGTAGCTGTGGCTTTTTCCATGCTGGATTCTGTGGAACCACAGGAATCAGGCAGATGTAGCTTCAACAGACCAGTGCTGGCTTGTGCCACAGAGATTACTGCAGGTTGGTTTGGTAGTGGTGCAAAGAAGCAGATTGAGAAAGAAGGGTGCATGGAGTGGTGGAGGGAAACAGGAAATCCTCCAGCCAGAGCTTGAGGAAAGTAAGGAAAAAAGAGGATGTTCTCTGGTATAGGAACATGGGCTGCCCTAGCAACCAGGGAGCCAGAGACCAGCACTGCAGAGTCCAGGGAAACTGTAATACTGAGACCTGCAGATTGAGAGCGGAAATGCCAGCTCTGTAATCCCAACTTCATCTCTGACACCAGTAAACAGGGGTCCTTGCTGTTTGCCCCACTGGGCATTTCAGATGAGGCTTTAGCTCTGCATAATTAGTCAAAGACCCCAACAATGGGTTTTTATTTTGTAGAGGTAAATAACCATCCCTTGCACTCCACATACACACACGCACGGCTGAAGCCGGCTCCGTTAACTCCCTTTATCCATGGCACTGGAAGCTGTCCCTTGTCACTGGACTAAACCAGGATTCCTGGGGTGAGAATAGAAGCAGAAACAGGTTCATCCTGAGAGAACCCCGGGGCCAGGCTGAGCAAGTGATTCAGGCAGAATAATTTGACTGATGTTTTGTGAAATTTTCTCTCGTTGGACCTGGTGGCAGCCGGTCCCCTGCGAATCCCCGACCTTCACACCCTGTGGGCTGCTGGGGATGGCTGGCAGAAACCACAGGGCTTTATTTGCTCCTGTTCCCCGACTGTCAGAGCACACAACGACTGTGGTGTGGATGTTGTTGCATCTGCTTTCCACAAATACTATTCGCAGTCCCGCTGTAGCTTGCTCTCCCGGTAGCTGTGCCAGGAAATGCCTCCTTGTGAATGAAGATAGAAGGGAACATGCATTCAGCAGAAGCCAATTCCTTTGGCTGTTATGGGTGGGATTTGCAATTAGTTGGGTATCTGATCCAACCATTCGGCCGGGTGTCTCTGGACAACAAGTCAACCCACCACTCCTGTCTTGGGATGAGATTCATTTTTGCCTTGACTACAAAGGGAGCCAACCTGACTCACTTAACACCAAAAGCTTGTTAATAGGCCACATGTACATGAGAAGAACCATACCCAAAATACCTGCTTGCCTCCTAAATTCTAGTCTTGTGCATTAGCAACATGGTTGGGTAGATGGACACCATGTGATGTATCACCTCATTTCTATCTATTTGCTCCCAAACGCTCCTCTCATTTTTCCTTTCAGCCCTCCTGTTCCTCTGCCTTTTTCTCTTTCTCTGATTGCTGAGCAGCTTTTTGACTTTTCCATCAATAAGTCTAAAGAGCATTTGAACCACTCTGTCCCCCCCCACCCTCCCCACTCCCCCTTCTCTCCTCCCTCCAGTTCCAAGTCAGGCAAGCTCATCGATCAGAGGAGCTCAGGAAATATCTGGTGTTTTGTTGTCAGGATGATAATAACATTGCAGTTGTGAATGGGCTGCTGCAGGCCTGATCATGGACACCTGCAGGGTTTGTTTAATTGCATTTAATGACAAATCCTATACAGAGGAGCATTGCCAGAGAGATTTATTATCTGCCAAAGAGGCAAAGCACAACAGCTCAAAATATAATTTGCACGGAGCATTTTTCCCCCTGCCTCTCTTTAAACCATTGTAATAAATAACAAATGGGGTAAAGTGGGCACCACCGGCCTGAGACAGAGGTGGGGGGCAGAGGACAGAGATTGAAACCAAAGGAAATAACAGCAATAAGGCCACACTGTTCTTTCTACCATCCCTGTGGTCTGGTATATAGGAAATACTGTTTGTTTAATTTACAGCCTGGAAGTGCAGCTGGGGAGCTCTGCGATGAGCCAGCCTCTTCTAAGATAGCTGGAGGCTAAGCTCTTGAGTCCCCACTCTTTCTAACCAGGCTTTTTTTTCCCCCCATGTTCTGTAGCTAAGTTTAGATCCTGTCTATACACACAATTACGAAGAAGCTACAGTGGCCTCTCAGCACCGTGGGGTTCATCTGCCATGGTTACAAGGAGCCGTAAGCTTCTGCTTGGTTGAAATCTCTGGGACAAACTACAAGCAGCAGATCCTATCCTGAGAAAGATCATGCTGAGAAATACAGCCCTACAGAGACAGGTTGCGCTAGCTGAAGTCTAGACCAAAGTCTCACACACCTCCCAGCTTAGAATTGATGTTTCCTACTAAGTATCTTGCTCCAAAAAGGGGATGCATGTGTGCAGACCTCACCCCTCGCTCAAGCTGAGCAGTTACTTGTTCTAACTTGATTATTATCCAATTGCCTAGCAATAATTTGTGGCAAATCCCTTCCTGGAGCTGGTGTGTCACTGTGCTGGGCAGCATCGGTCCAGAACGATGACTGTGAAGCGTTCTTGTCACCTGAAATTGCAGTCCAGGTTAGTGCTTCCCAAACTATCTTCTCTCTCTCAAGTTCATTCATCTTTATGATTCATTCTCTCTTCTAATTATCCTTGGCAGAGTACTGAATTGTCCCAGCCAGGCTCTTTATAAAAATGGTCTTGCTCCCCAAAGTGTGTTCATTCGGTGCGCTCTGTGGCAGGGCAGAGAGGAAAACACACCACAGGTTAGCAGGAACCCCTGTGTTTGAGAAACCCAGGCCAAGAAGAGGCAGGTATCAGCTCCTCAGTGTGAGCAAGGGCTGTGTGCTCACTGCTGTTACACTGCACAGCCAGGTGAAACGTGGCACTTTAAACAGCAGACCCTGGGAAGTTTGGGGGTGGCAGCAATCCTTGTCTGAGGAAACAGCACCTTTCAGCAGCGCCTGGTCTCTGTTTTAGCACAGGCAGCAATCAGCAGTTGGCGATGTCATTACACAAACAGGGTGTAGAGTAACACCTGGACCCTGGCCTTATCTGTTTCCCTGGACAATGGCAGTATCACTAACACTCCCTGTTAAATAAGACCACCTGGACATCTCCTGCTATCGGCTCCAGCTATCACAAACACACTTGCTACCTAGGCTAGCACAATGGACTGTTATCTCCTGAGCAGCACAAATCCCCCGTCTGAAACAACCCATCTGGAGTTTGATTAAAGTGTCCATAGAAAGCACATATGTTTAAAGAAAAAAAAAGAGAGGGAGAGAGAGAGGGAGGGAGGGGGGGACTGGACTGCTCCCTGCGAGCTTGCACAGGGCACAACCTCCCTCAGCAGCAGCAAACCCTCTCCTTTTGCCAAGCGCTTTCTCTGGCTGTGAAAGGAGCCTTTCACCACAGCAGCTCTGCAGGGCTGAGGCTGGTCAAGGATACTTTTGTTCCTCCCTTTTGATTTTGTTTTTTTTCTTTAACAACTGCTCACAAAAGTCCATCTCACAGGCTTGAAGACGGGCAGGATGCTGTCCCCTGCTTGATTCCAGGGGCTGAGGTAAGTCAGGCTCACGCAGGGAACAGCGGTCGAAGGGAATAAAGATCCTGTCTGTGGATGTGAGCCAGCGTTCTGTCCTTTCACACCTTACTCCTACCATATGTGAGGCATTAAAAGGAGGGAGGGGGGGAAGGATAAAAAAGCTGGCTGGTGGAAGCAAAGCTGAACCTGGGGTGAAATAAAGATTGCTCATCAACAAATTCAGAGAAAAGGAAACAGCAAAAAGAGGTTTTGTTTTTCTTGCTTAAATCAGTCTCTCAGTAGGATTCCAGGAAACTCGGTGCTATCATTATCTTTTTCTTTGCTTATTCCTTTTCTCCAGCCTTCCCCAGTATACATTGCATTTGCTTATTTTAGTCAGACCAAAATACAACTGTGAGACAGACAGCTTGACAGAGCACTCCTGGAGAAGTTTATCACACGGTAAGGAAAAAGGAGACCCTGCTGAGCCCTGATATCCCTGGGAAAAAAAACATTAGCCAGATTTTTATAGGTGGGTATAGTTTCCTGAGTGAGAAAATGGAACAGAAACTCGCAGGTACAGTCACAAAATTGGACAGGTGATTATAGTGAGATTTGACATGGTCTCACAAAGAACATGGAGGAGTTTTGCACCGCAAAGGGCAGCATCCATCCCTCCCTCAAATGAGAAGCAAGTGCTGAAGGAACGAGAACGACCAAGGATGGTTACAGAAGATGATGTGAAGGAGGATGTCCCTGTGGAGGAAGCGTTGCTCTCAGTGGTCTGGCTCTGCGTGGAAGACTAGTGATTTTGTTGTTCTGATTTACAAAGGTGACAACAAATCATAGCCTGCCATACAGCACAGACCTGTGCCTCGCTGCAGGAGATGGGATGGGCCATGGACCAGCCATCCACCTGCCACAGAGAGCCCTGTCCACGATGCAGCTGCTCCTGACCTGAAAGCTAAGTATGTATTTAAGTGCTTTGGGATGCTGGAGGTCGTATCCTGACTTATTCTGCTCCTCATTTCCCATTCTCTTGGACTTAAGCGAATCTGGGCTCTGAGAGAAGCGACAGCAAGATGTGTCCATGAAGAACCAAGCTGTGGGGCTCATCCCACAGCCCCAAGCAGCTCCCCCTCCCAAGCATGGCACTCACCTGCTTTAACCCAACTTCCACCAAGTTGTGTGTCTTGCTCCAAGACCCCACCACGGACCTGTGGCAGGGTTAGGACTCAGATGCCAGCTGCTGAGCCCCCACTTGTACCCCTATGCTTGGAGGGGATTGTTCTGGAAGTTCAGCCCTTTGCTCCCAACAGGGCTTTAAAACATCAAAAAAGCCATTTTATCACCAAGAGCCTCTACTCTCAAAGGTATTTAGGTGGCAAAATGAGACTCCAGGATCCAGCTGAGGCCAGTGGTAAAGGTAAGTACTGACATGTCTTTACTAATTTAGGTTGCTGGTGCTTTTTTATTTGGTTTGGGGTTATTTTAACCTAAAGAGGATATGCACAGCATTGCACACTTGCCATTGTTGTTACAGCACACATGATTTAGGAACCCAAAGCCCTTTAGGCTTTACCTTATTCCATCACAGCTCCTTTGGGGTGGCCACGTGTTACCCAGAACCATGGCAGGGGATGGAGCCAAGGACTTGCTAAAGCACACAAAGGCACCTGGTGGCTCCATAAAAGCAAACTGAGCCCAAGGCTCCAAACCTGATGCTCTCCCTCCCTTGCCATTTGCCTCAGAGCTGGTCTTCTTTCTACTGGGGAGAGGGAGAGACCCAAAGATGCTGCTGCTGTTATCATCTAGATAATACATGAGGCAGGAGCAGAGCAATGCTGATCCCAGGAAATCTATTGCCAAAAGAATGTAACAACTGTACTAAATCCCTGTCCTTTGATGACGCATGAAAGAAAAGATCCCTGTATCAAGCAAGAACAACTCACACTCCCTTTCTCTTTTCCTCCCCCGCTGATATATTAAATCTACAAAAATTCAGAGGGCAGCAGTGCAACCATTAGTGTTCAAATTGCCAGGCTGGTGCCTAATGTAAATGAAACTACAGTGATTTAGCGTTATCCCAACTCCCCTCTCCCCCTTGTTCATCTTGTGTCTGATCAAAATCTTTCCTTCCAGGTAGCTCTGGCCTCATGCCCTATATAAACACTGAAAATAATGTCATCACAAGCCTTAACGATGAAGGTAGTTATAGGACAAAAGCCCCTGCAGCAAGTCAGGTACTGGGTCATTGTTCCTGCTAATGTCATTGTGCCATTTCCTACTATTTTTAGAATTGGTCCCTTTGCACAGCAGATTGCTCATGTAGTTGCTTAGCTATACAGAAGATGTTGTCTTCACTGGACCTAGTAGCAAGAAGCTGTCTTCCCCTGGCTTCTGGGGATCAGACAAACCCCTAAAAGCTGAAGAGCTCAATAAAAACTTGGTATGCAGCTGTCTGCACACCTAAACTTCAGCTTTGGGGAAAAAATGAGGATCTGAACTTGGTCTATTGCCCCTTACCACAGAGACACACCCAGCAGACAGACTTTGGTGGAAATTTCACCAGGCATCTCAATGATCCTCTCACAGATTCAGAACTAACTTGGGGATTAAGTAAATCAGCACAGACATAGTCCCTAAATTATGTATTTACATGAACCTTCAGTACAGATCCAAACTTCTTCCAAGAGATGCTGAACAATGAATTAGGAACTCTTGAGCTTTTCATGCTCAAAATGTTCCAAACCATAAAGCCAAACCCTTTTACTATTATCCCCAACTTTCTGTGTCCCAGATGTCTCAGACACCTTAGTGAGAATTGAAGCTCTTTGCTTGCCCTGCAAGCACAGGAGATGGAACATGTAAATTCAGAGCTTGCAGTCTAAATAAGCAAGATAAAGAACATTTCTTATTGCCATGTTATTGGCAGGGAAATAACACACAGGAGGATGAAATGACCAGCCCAAGGTCACAAAAGGAGTCTCTAGCAAAGGTGGGTTCTCAGCCTGCATTTCTGAAGTCCCTGCCCAATACTTTAGCCAGCCATTCACTTGCTTTTTAAGTACCCTGTCATTATTGTCGTGAAGAAAATTATGCAACTCCTCCAGCAGCCAGTACTGTGTAATTCAGCTTGTCTGAAAGGGAATGTGAAATGGCAGCTTAAAAAAAAATTAACCCTTCTGCCTGCAATCTGGCAGCCCTGTCACAACGACTCAGGTTTTACCTTCTCTTCCCCTGGTGGGTATTTAATTCCCTTCTATACTCTCAAAAACACTGGCTGGGGCTTTACCTGCACTACCCTACAAAACCCTCACCGGAGCCTCCTGGTCTTGGGAAGGACCTGTTCTCTAGGTGCAGGATGTGAAAGCTGAGAGCCCTTTGTTTCCATCCCAGGTGTCTGGATCCACCTGGAAGCACTCACAGCCACTGCTCGCACAGAGAAGTTTCCTGGCAGCTTCTCTGAGGAGCAGCAGCAGCAGCTCGAGCTCTGGGGGATGCCCCCTGTGTATGGTGGCCCATCACAGCTCTGTCACACACTTACATGGGGTGTTACCCTCTGGCAGATCCTCAGTCCCCAGGTATTGTGTCTGTAGAAGTGGGAGCTGCACCTCTGGCGCCGGTCAGACGCTTTGACATCTCCATCACTCTGGTGTCCTGGTTTGGGACACCAGTTCTTTCAGTGGTGACCTCAGCAGAAAGAACCCAAGGGACACAGGAGATGCAGCGTGACAGAGGGATTTGAGGAGGAACCAGAGCACCTCCAGTTTCTGCTCCTCAGAATCCTGCCCCGGATACCTGGGGCTGCTGCAGCTACAGCTACAGCCCGTCTGCTCCAGGCAAGCACGTGGCCACCCCCACATTCAGCTGCCTTTGACTCCCCAGACCAAACAATCCATTCACAGCTCCAGCGCGTTACACAGTCTACAGGGAGAGGCTGTTGTGACACTACTCCTTGTGCTCTTCCTTCGCTTCCTCATTACTAAGCAATTTCTTTATTCATGGATAAAACCCCCCACATTTTCATCAGCTGCACTTCTACCCTGTGATGTGTGACAGCCCACCTGAGTACCAGGGGCAGGCTCCCATGTAAATTTGGGACCTAAAAAGCCTACCTGGTGTTCCGGTGAAGTCTACAGAGGGGAAATTAATAGGAAGCTTTAGTTAATAGATACTTCAGATAAAAGTGCGAGTGCATCCCATCACCATAGCAACATGAAAGAGCCAGCAGGGAGAGGAAATGTCACCGCATCTGTGCCTTGACCTGCAGCACAAACAGCTTAAGTGCTGTGGATTTCACACATGGGTGTTCATGAAGGGGGGACAGAGCCACGTACAGGTACACAGCCCAGCATGCAGCCTGCTCACCCGTTAGGTATTTGCATACACCCCAATTAATCCAGACAAGCGCCCAAACTCATTGCTGATGGCTGTTTACTCAGGAGAACAAGATGTTTAGCTTATTTACCCCTACATCTGTGTGTGTGCGTGGGGGGAGGATTTGGGAATACCCACACCTAGCAGCCTGCTCCTCCTGCCCACCTCTCCACCACGGCTGCCCTGAGGATGCTCCAGACACCTTCACTCCTTTTCTTTCCAGCCACTGCATCCCTGAGCCCATCACACACACAGGTGACACGCTCACACACACACACACCACCCGAGCTTGTGTGGGAATCCTGCCACGGACGCTTTGGCTCTCGGGAGCGCTGAGCACCTGCTGCTCCCGTTGACTTTTAACAGCTGCCGAAGTGAAAATCAGGCCCACACTGTCTGTTATGCAAAAGCAGTTTCTTAGCAACAAAACCGATATTCTGCGTGGAGGCAACATGCATTAGCAGGATAATCCTACGTAATTCCAGACAGGACCCGAACGGGCGGGTGGACAGGCTGAATAATAATCATGGCAGACAGAATAGTAATAATGGGAATAACAAGGCTGATTTTATTTCCCTGGAAAGGAGAAGACGGGGCTATAAATAAAGCACAACAGGAGAAACCCCGTGCCAATTCCCCATATAAAGATTAAAGCCGCTTAAAACCCAACTTGCGCCCTATAAATAGGCTCTTAGTAACTAAAGCTTCGCTCAGCTAAGCTGGGCTATTTATTGCCTCGAGTATTTCCCCCTCCCCTCCTTGCTCCAGCCACGCTATTATCGTTCAGGAACGGTGAAGGATGCACGCCTTGGTGCCATGGCAGGGGCCAACGGGAATAAATAATTAATATATAATAAAACCCCCGTGTTCACCGCTACGGACTGGGCTTTGCTTCCCCCGGGCGGTCCTGGCCCAGGCTGAGCAGCCGTAACCCGAGGGACTGGCTGCCATTAAAGCCGCATCAGGCTGACGCTGTACTCGCACGCTGTGGGGTTGTTTCGTGTGTTGCAGTTCAGCCGGTCTGAAGGGTCTGAAGGGAAATAAAACCTTCCGTGACCCGTGTCACATAAAGCCCTGACAGCCCTGGCCGCGGGGCAGCGCCGGGTCCCCTTCCCGGGCTCCCAGGGCGGCCCGGCACCGGAGAGGCGGCTCTCCCGGCACTGCGAGCCCCCTCACACCCCGCTCCCTCCCGCCCCGGGCCCGAGTCCCTCAGCAGCCCCGGTGCCAGCCAGGCCGCTCGGTCCGGCCGCTCCCTTCCCCGCGTGAGCCGCGGCCACCGGCGGAGAGTCTCGCCTGGGCACTGCTGGGTACGAGCGGGGCCGGAAACACCCCCGGGTCCTCCCCTCCCTCAGCACCGCTGCCGCAACGCGCCCTCCCGCTCCCTGCCCCGGCGACCCCGGGGTGACGCAGCGCAGGGCGAGCCGGGAAATGAGTCTCAGCTCCGCGGAGCTCCCCCGGGGCGAGGCCGCCTCTCGGGACAGCGGCACTGCGCTTCCCAGGGAGCCCCGCGCGGGACGCCGGCCCGGCCGGCGGGCTCCGGCTGCGCCTCTCTCCCGCTGCCTGCCGGGAAAGCGAGTGCTCGGGGAGCCGCTGCCAGGGGGTTGGCCGGGCCGGGCCGAGCTCCAGACTACATTTCCCATCGCCCTCCTCCTGTCGCCCCGCCCCGCCGTCCCACGGGCGCCATTTTGTTTCGCGTTCCAACCTAAGATGGCGGCCGGGCGGAGGGACTGAAGGTTGCCGTGCTGAGGTGAGGGGGGTGTCTCGCCGGGTGCCACCGGCCCCGCAGGGCTCTTCCCTTTGGGGGGTGCCGCCCTCGCCCATCCCCTGCCCCGGGCCGAGCGGGGGGCGTGGAGGAGCAGCCGGTCCATGGCCAGGAGGTGGCCGGTGCGGTCGCCGCGGGCCCTGTCGCCATGGACCTGCGCACGGCCGTGTACAACGCGGCCCGCGATGGGAAGCTGAAGCTGCTGCAGAAGCTCCTCGGCAGCCGGAGCCGGGAGGAGCTGGAGGCGCTGACGGCGGGGCTCGGCGGGGGTGACGGCCCCGGGGGAGGGAGCACCCCGCTGCTGATTGCCGCCCGGCACGGGCACCTGGAGGTGGTGGAGTACCTGCTGGATCACTGCGGCGCCCGGGTGGAGGAGGGAGGCTCGGTCAACTTCGACGGGGAGACCATCGAGGGGGCCCCGCCGCTGTGGGCAGCCTCTGCTGCCGGGCACCTGGGGGTGGTGCGCAGCCTCCTGGATCATGGTGCGTCGGTGAACCAGACCACGCTGACCAACTCGACGCCGCTGCGGGCCGCCTGCTTCGATGGGCACCTGGAGATCGTGCGCTACCTGGTCGGAGAGCGCGGGGCTGACCTGGAGGTGGCCAACCGGCACGGACATACGTGTTTGATGATTTCTTGCTACAAAGGGCACCGGGAAATTGCACGTTACTTGCTTGAGAAAGGGGCTGATGTCAACCGCCGGAGCGTGAAGGGGAATACGGCCTTGCACGACTGCGCTGAGTCTGGCAGCCTGGAGATCCTACAGCTACTGCTCCGCTCCAAAGCCCGCATGGAGAAAGATGGCTATGGCATGACTCCTTTGCTAGCGGCCAGCGTCACCGGTCACACCAACATTGTGGAGTACCTCATCCAAGGGGGGCTGCAGCAGCAGCAGGAGGAGGAGGAGGCTGCAGGGAACCAAACTGGGACCTGTGCATCAGGTGGGAGCCGTCAGAGGTGCTGCAGTACTGACAAGGAAACTCCTCAGGGCTGTGCTGAAGAGGGGTGCGAGAGATGTTGTGCCTCAGCTTCCAGTCAGGATGAACAGCAGGTCCCTAACGTGTTCTGCACTCGCGAGGCTGCTGTGGAAGCACTGGAGTTGCTGGGTGCTACGTTTGTGGATAAGAAACGTGACCTTTTGGGAGCCCACAAGTACTGGCGAAGGGCGATGGAGCTTCGCTGTGAAGGCGGGCAATACCTGCCTAAGCCTGAGCCCCGGCAGCTGGTGTTGGCCTATGACTACTCCCGGGAAGTGAGTTCGCTGGAGGAACTGGAAGCCTTGATTACTGATCCTGATGAGATGCGCATGCAGGCGCTGCTGATCCGAGAGCGCATCCTAGGTCCTTCCCACCCAGACACCTCCTATTACATCCGTTACCGAGGGGCAGTCTATGCTGACTCAGGCAACTTCGAGCGCTGCATTAACCTGTGGAAGTATGCCCTAGACATGCAGCAAGGCAACCTGGAGCCTCTCAGCCCGATGACTGCCAGCAGTTTCCTTTCCTTTGCTGAGCTTTTCTCTTACGTGCTTCAGGACCGCTCCAAAGGCACTTTAGCTACTCACTTGGGCTTCTCTGACCTCATGGGGGTACTGAGCAAGGGGGTCCGGGAGGTGGAGAGGGCTCTCATGCATGGCAAAGACCCTGTAGTTGACTCAGCGCAGTTCACCAAGACGCTGGCCATTATCCTCCACCTTGTCTTCTTGCTGGAGAAGGTGGAGTGCACCCCGGAGCAGGAACACCAGAAGCGCCAGACCATCTACCGCCTGCTGAAGTGCAGCCCCCGGGCCAAGAATGGCTTCACCCCTTTGCATATGGCCGTGGACAAAGACACCACCACAGTGGGACGTTACCCCGTGGGCAAGTTCCCATCACTGCACGTTGTGAACTTGCTTCTAGAGTGTGGGGCTGACCCAGACAGCCGTGACTATGACAACAACACCCCGCTGCACGTTGCTGCCCGCAACAACTGCCCGCTGATCATGAGTGCCCTCATGGAGGCTGGAGCCCATATGGACGCCACCAATGCCTTCAAGCAGACCGCTTACGAGCTGCTGGATGAGAAGCTGCTCACCAAGAGCATGATGCAGCCCTTCAATTACATCACCCTCCAGTGCCTTGCTGCTCGCGCCCTGGACAAGCACAAGATTCCCTACAAGGGTTTCATCCCTGAGGAGCTGGAAGCTTTCATTGAACTGCACTAGGGTGGGAGAGCTGAAGTCCCCAGCATTTCCCATGTCCTGGTTCACCCCGCAGAGGTAGTGCAGCCTGAGATCTCGGGCCATCCTTGTCTAGGTGCTGAAGGCTGTCACTGTGCTGAGACGGGCTGCGAGCTTTGTCCTCATCTGTCACCATCGAGCTGGCGTGTGCAGGGGTAGGGGAGGAGGAGGCCCGGGAGCTCACGGCTGTCCCTCCTTGTTGTCATCTTCAGGTACCAGATATCTCCAGTGCACTGTGTCCAGAGAAGGCCGGAACCCCTGCCCTTTCCCATGCCAACTGTCTTGTCCAGAGAGGGAAGGAAAATGGAGATCCCCTGGGACCTGCTGCCTCCCCCATTAGTGCTGGATTAACTCAGCGTTGAGCTTTTGGAGCAGCTACACATCACACATGCTCTATAGCCCTTCCCATCCCAAATACCAAACAGTTAGGAATGCAAGGAATAAAATATGTCCCAACTAATCCTTTCCCTTCTCAGATCTGGAACAAGGATGAGTCTAACAGCCGAGCAGCTTGTGCTCTGCCGAGGTAGTTGCCTTGCCTGACAGTAGGGCTGGCTATGCTGAGGATGTGTGTGGGGGTTTTCCCTCTTCCCTTGGTTGGCCAAGTAGCAAGTGGTGTTAAAGGCCTGAGATTGCAATGATTGCATGTAAAGCTGGGTTATTTTTTCTCTTTTTAGAGCCAGGCCCTATCTATGCTGCAAGACTTCTTCAATCCTGTCAGATATAGTAAGGTCAGTTCTGGTTCTATAGCTACATCAATAGATGATGGGTTTTATGAACTGGGAGGAAAACCTGCTACCTTAAAACCAAAATTTTAATGTGGAGTTCAGGCCCTTAGCTTGCCCATTCTGCACACGTTTGCTCCCTTCCCTGCAGAGAGGTCCTTTGGCTCCAGAGGTTAGTGGGGATTGAGCTTTAGGGGGTGGATACAGCCTGGGTGTGGGAGCCAAACCAGAGCCCAGCACCATCTTTGAGGATGTGCTCTTGCAAGCCCCCTGGGCTGGGAGGCACTGGTAGCGTGGGTGGTGCTTGGTGGGGCAGGAGGGTGTTTACTAAATGAGTGTTCGTGGCATGTTTGTGTGAGGGTGGTCTGAAGGAAGAGGCAAGAGAGAAATCAAAGGTGCCTTCTTGTTCTTCTGAGGTTTATTAGTATCAACCAATCGGGCTCTGTTAATTACCCCTTTCCAGAAACCTCCAGGGAGTGGATTGTTAGTATCTGGTTTTGGCTTTTGATTCTTTTTTGCAACTTTACCAAGGATGGTGCTACTTCAGAGGGTGAATCTGGAATCTCATTTGGCTACTCTTTGGGCAAGCTCCTTTAATTAGGATCTGCACACAACTTGGTTTTCTCTCTAAATCCCTAGTCTCAGGGTAGGTATTTGCCTCCATTAGCAGAACCCTCCTTGGCAGTAAACAGAAAACAGTGAGGCTGTGCCAGCAGTTTGTGTTCTTGCAGGGGGAGTGACTGGGCTTTGGCAGCCTGTGGCTCATTCCTTGGCCTCGGGCAGAGTGGAAAGCACAGTTGGGGGGTGAAGCAGCTGCCTCTGAGCTTTGGGAAAGGTCAAGACTGGGAGAGCAGAACCCTGATTGATAAACAACCATGCGCTCTGTGCTACTGAAGCTTCTCTACTTGTATTTATAAACCAGCCTATCCATATGCCTCGATAATCCCATGCTCTCTGCCCCTTAAAGGATATTGTAGATCTGCCATGGCATTTTTGCAGTGTTAACTATAACATTTATTTATAAAGCAAGGAGGTTTAACTTTAATTGAAATGTAAAGTGCAGAATTAGTTTAGCTACATTCTTTTTTTCCTTTTTTTCTTTTTTTTTTCTCCTTTTGGCTGAAAACCTGAACTAAACTGCAGGAATGGAGTTTGTTAATTTGTGAGCTGATGAGCGCTCTTAACTTTAAATAATAAAACAAAAAAAAATGGCTGCTAGAACGCAAGTGCCTTGGACTTCTTGCTGGTAAGCCTCTATTTTCAGCTCCTTTCCTAGGGATGGTACATTGTGGGTATGGAAATACTGGGTGTTTGCAATCAATGGGGATGATGGTTTGATTTCATCTGAATTTACTCCTAAATCTTTACAGCAGCTGCACATGTTTCCCCTGAGAAGGGTAATATTGATGTGCCAACTCTCTTTCTTTCTATACTTTGCCTTCTGATATAAATGAAACAGTGTGGAAGGATGCTGCTGTGCTGAGTCAGGTATTCCCTGTGGTTGGGACTGTGGGTGCAGCGAGCAGAAAGAGGGGTGCAGCGTGCCCATCATCGGTTTATCTTTTTCAGCCTTGAAAAGGTTGAGGAGTTAAAGGTACTGGAGGTGGTTCCACCTCAGAATTTGGATTTCCAGAACTGGAGCAGGTGGATAGAATACTTGAAGGTTTTGTCCCTTCATCGATCGCTCCATCCTCAGAGGTAATCCCTGAGGGTTTGAGCTGTGTTGCTGCCTTTGGGTTCCCTTGCAAATTTAAGCAGCACCCACAGTTGTGTGGGATGTGCTTCTCCCTATGTAATACTCCTGCTGTGCTATAAGTGGTGTCCAGGTAGGAGAGCAGCTGCCACCACAGGTAGAAGGAGCTGTGTGACCTCAAGACTGGGGCAGCAGCTGCTGGTTCCTGGCTGGTGCGCTCGGATGCGATCCCACCCCACGCACGGAGCTGCTGCAGGGAGAGGAATGAGAAGGGACCTGGTCCACAGTGGCTCTTGAGCTGGGGGACCCATCTACACAAGCCTCATGGCACAGAATACTTCATGTAATAGAAAAGTGGGTTAATTTTTCTTTTACACGTAAATTACATAGTAAGGGCACACCAATTAAATGTTGATAGTAATTACTGGGTGGGAGAAATCCCTGTGTGAGCTTGGGGTAATTACAAAGAACAGTCCGTCCTTATTGGGGGTGCTGTCAGGGCCAGCTCCTGTGTGTGATGCAAAACAAGGGTTTGTGGGGAGCAGTGGAATGTTTTGGTAATTATTTTATCTGAATAATGATCTTGGGCAGAGACTGGGGATGGTTTTCACTGGGCTGGGTGTCTGCAGCCCCTCCTGTAGCAGGCTGCTCTCCAGCAGCCCCTTTGGACACTGTTGCAAACAGAAAGCCTGCCTTTTATTCCTTTCTTAAACCCCCAATGTGTGCTTTTTTCACCCCAATGTTGATAACCTGCCCTCTCCATGGTAAAGCTTCCCATAAGGGTTTCTTTAGAACTGCAAAAGCCATGAGATATTCCCTGGGGTTTGGGTCCTGGTGCTTGTCTCTGGATGTCTTTGGAGCCTCCTAATGCCGTAAGGAAGTTCTGAATGAAGTGGCCCAGAGCATAAAGACAGGGATATTGTGTCAGCATTTCCCAGGTTCCCAGAGAAGTGGGAAGCACGAGGGGGGCACAGGCACATGTGTGTTCTGGTGAGAACAAAGTGTGGGTGGCAAAGCTGCCTGGAGCAACAGCAGAGAGCTGGGGAACGTGGGGGGAGTCAGCGTGCCGACACGGGTACAGCGGGGCTGCGGCTCCAGTGCGAGTTTCCCTCTTGGCCACCCACATGCTCTAAGCTTGAAAACAACCCCCAAGCTTAAAAACACCCCCAAAACTCACCCCTACAATGTTCTACAGTCTGCTACCATGCTTTTCCCTCTCCCTTTCCCCAAGCAAACCTGATGTGACGATGTTAAGCATTATGACCTAGAGCAGCTTCCACTGGCTCTCCACATGCACCCTAAGGGCTTTGCAGCTCTCAGGGTCCTTCCTGGCCTGCAGCTTGCAGAGGCCCCTGCACAGGGTGAGGGAACAGCTCAGGGCTGCTGGCTGGGCTCCTGTCCCACAGAGATCAGTCCCATTTCTAGTCGGGTGGCTTTGGGCTGACCTCTGCTGACGGAGCTGGCAACTGGCTCTGGCAGAAGCCGACTGCAGAAGAGCGTGGGCTCTGGGCTTTGCTTCCCATGTCCTCCTTGTGTTAAGAGCTCAGGAGATCACAGGGCTTGGAAGGGACCTGATCAAGTCCAACCCCCCTGCCAAAGCAGGTTCAGATACCTGCCTGGTCTATCCATCACCCTGGTCCTGCAGAATACCTCCTCTGTTCTTTCTCCACCTCCTCTGTTCCTTTCTCCACCCCTTCCGAATCCTCTGTTCAGTGCTTTTGTTTGTCCTTCAAGCATTTTCCTCAAAGGCAGTTACAACTAGGTGGAGTAATTTCTGGGAGTGTTTCTCTGTGTGACAACCAGTCTCAACAGGGCGCTGGTCCCACCTCTGACCTCTTCCAAGCAGGTAAAAAGGAGTGAGCACTCAGCTTCTGCTCCTCAGGCTTTCTCTGCAGTTCCCCCTCCCATTCTACCTCCGTATTTGTTTCCCAAACACAGCTTTAGTGTGAAGAGTCTTGCTCAGCCTTCTATCCAGTGTGTAATCCCAGTTCTTAATGGATTTTTTTTCAACACAAAACCACTTTCCCTCAAGCTGTGGCTCCAGGGGCACGTGGGAATCGTCTCTCTCACGAACAAAAAACTTCCCTCTGTAGTTTCAGAGGAGAACTGGGAAAAGGGATGTCTTGATGCCACAGCCCAGAGGCCTGAAGCCTCTCAGAAAGCTGTGAAGTTGAGTTTTCTGAACCTTCCTGGGTCTGAAGTGAGAGGCTTTTGGGGAACTGGTGCTGCTGGTGTACTGCTGCAAGGGGAGGGCAGCTTGCACGCAACGTAGGCATCAGCCTGAAGAGCTGGGAGGACTCCAGTCTCAAGCCAGAGGATTGCTGGAAGAAAACGGTGGGACCTTGTGGTGCTTAGCACCCAGCAACTCCCAAAGTGACTCCATGAAGTTTTCCCTTCAAATGGTTTGCTCAGAAGCAGAGTATGAACCCAAAACCTGGTGTGCCATCCCCTGGCCCGCGCTGTCCCCGCGGTACAGCCGAAGTTTCCCCACTATCCCTGTCTGCCCCTTTCCTAATCCTAAAGGAGAGAGACAGAGAAACAGAAATAAATTAAAATTTATTTGTAAAACCTTCCAGTAGCCTCAGAAAATCAGGAAAATATTTTTCTCAGTTACCTAAAAATAAGCACAAGGAAAACAGTCTCAGACTGCAACCTCTTCTGTCCAACCAGAGGTGATTTTCTCCTGTGCTCCAGGAAAGCGGCCCCTTTCATCCCCAGTGAATTAAGAACAGTCCCAGTCCCAGCAGAATCTCTGTAGGATTTGAAACCAAGCGTGAGTGTCTGGCCTTGGCTCACCTGCATCTCCAAACAAGCATTCTACCTGGCTTCTTCCTCATTGTCCTGAGGACCTGGCCTGACAGTTTCTACCTCCATCACGTTGTGGTTCCCAATCTGAATCATTCTAGCATGCTGAATGACGATGCCTCCCTGACCTGGTATCATGTAGCAGCCTGATGGGAGCCCAGGAGGGGGACCCATCTGTCCCATGGGCTGACCATTGGTGGGAGGGACAGTCAAAGGGGGGGGACCCCACTGTTGGGGTGGATATCGCTGGGGAAGGGGGCCAAGGTGCAGAGCAGCTAAGTTCTGCAGTGGCTGATGTAGATCCTGATTGAGCTGTTGTTTCTTCCACTGTGCCTGGTCCCACATGGCTTTCTTCTCATTGATCCTTTTGGGGGTAAAGGTGTTCTGCACTGTCTTGGAGAACCCAAGGGAGTTCTCATCCAAGGGCATGAGCCCACCAAGTATGCTGGGCATCTGACTGCGCTCCAGCGGGTTCTCCTTGGGTACAAAAGGGATGACAGAGTCACGTTTGGATGGGTTCAGGATGGACTCCATCAGGGCAGTGTTTGTCTGAAACATACACAGGTTGCACAGGAAGTTCTTGGTCAGCAGGAGGAGCATAAAAGCAGAGTTTTCCAAAGCATCCTGGAAGCAAGTCAGATGGCTGCGTCCAGCAATGAGGAAGTCCTCACAGAGCGTGGCACCGTTGGGAACACCCATGTTCTCCAGCCGGTCCCTGACACGCTGGGCAACAATGTCATCTTCACTGGCATGCAGGACAACAAAAGTGAAGAATTTCCCACTCTCTGGCTCTGATGGAGGCACTGCTGCTGCAGCCTGGGGAAGAGGAGGAGGTGGCCAGGCTGGAGATGGGGATGAGTGGAGAGGAGCTTGCTGAGTAGGAGGGGTAAGGGTTGAGGAGATGGAAGGAGGAGGAGGAAGATGGGAAGCCGAAATAGAAGCAGGTACAGAGTTAGAATCCTTCATGGACCTGTGGGCAGAACCAGTATCCACTGGAGCTCTTGAACTGGGAAGACCTGTAGGTAATTGCTTTTCATCTTGTTTTTCATCTGTACTTTCTTGTGGTTCCAGAGGTTCTGTTGACACTGTGCTGGAGGCATCGCTGCTTTCCTCAGGTTGGTTCACAGCACCCAGTGCAGGCGGTTGCATTTCAGGAGCAGGGAGAGTTGGATGACATGAACTGACCTGCAGAACCTTCTCTGAACTTTGTGGGGCTTGGGAACCTGTGTCCTGCCCATGAGGAGAGCTGGGTCCGCTGGCCCAGCTTGTTTCCTCCGGGATGGGGCTTGGTCTGTCCCTGTCAGGTTGTCCAGTGGTGCTGGTGTTCCCTTCGCACAGCCGGCTGGGCTGTGGGACACCCTTGGGGGATGGAGCTGGGGTGTGAAAAGCAATTGTAGGTGAGGCACTGATCTCGAAGTGACTGGGGAAGGAGGGACTCCTCAGGGACCTCAAGGTCTGTGGGCCCAAAAGGGCCGAGTTGCCTCCAATTGGTACTGGGGAGCTTCTTGCCACGCAGTTTGGGCCGGTGGTCTGGGAAGATCCCACAGCCACATCAGATCTCAGTGTCTGAAATCTGTCCCATGAGCCCGTGCTGACATCAGAGACGTGTTCTTCCTGGTCCTCAGTTGGGATGCTGTTGAGTGTGTCCTCCTGAGTTTCCTTGCTGGTGGTGCAGGCTTTGGTGGCAGCCTGGCGGGCTCTGTCCACAGCTTTGGGACTGCACAGTTTCTCCTCCTTCAGCACTGAGTAGATCTGTGCCAGAAGCTCCATGGCGTCTGCATCCAGCTGGGGAGGCTGCAAGTTCTCCCCACCTTCCTGCCCTCCTGTGACACCCAGTTTGGTCTGGCAGACATACTGGGCTGCCAGGTTACCTCTTAAGGCATCCAAACAAATCCTTGCATCTGTTTCTTGCCCCAGAGTAAGCAGGACCATGCCTTGCAGTAATTTGCTGCTGGGCCCATGGATCAAACGCTTCAGTTTATGTTTGAGGTGAAGGAGCCTATCTTGGGGCACGTGGGACAGGATATTGAAAACATCCTCAAAGCTTGGCTGGAGCTCGGCACCCTGTGCCATCTCATCTGCTGGGGGCCCAGGCTGATGGGACTGGAGCAGCATGGATGGGAGGAGCATTTTACAGCCCTTGGAGCAAAGGTTTGTTTCCCTGTGGAGCTCTCTGGTGCCCTGGGTACGCTTCAGGCACCGCTTGGCTGCTCAGGGGCTCATTGCTGAACCGTGATCTCTCTGTCCCCAGGAACCAGACAGATGAACCTGTGAGAAGAATACAGGACAACAGTCAGAAATAGTGATGGGCTTGAGCTTGTGGAGCTCCCAGGCGCTTTCCTGCAGCTCCTAAGTATTTTTTCATCCCTTCGGTGCCTGCAAGTCTGCCAGTGCTCCTCACATCATTCCCAGCGCTCCTCACATCGTTCCCACTCTGTTACTAAGCAAAGAACAAGTTTTCCACATTTTCTCCACAAATTACAACTGGTTTTAAATAATCACTGAACTAATCACGTATTTAGGTAAATCCAAGTGTTGGTCTCCTCCAGGCAGCTGGTTCCAGCAGCTTTGCAGGTTCCTTGCGATGGTCTGTGGAGAAGCAAAGTGCACGTAGAGGAAGCCCTTGCAAATAGTTTGTGCCCTGCCAGGAAGGTTGGTAACTCGTGTGCATCCAGTGTCAGGCTGCCTGATGGCACTGGGGGTGTGATCTCCCATCTGCATCTTCTCCCTGAGCCCTGCTAAGCACCCCTACTCACCAAAGGCCACTCACTGGGGTTCAGTGAACCAGCAGAACTCGTCCTGAGTGACAGAGCGGGTACCCAGAGGGTCTGTGGGCAGCCAGGAGGGACACTGCTGGCAGGCACTGTGCGGGCTGGAAAAGCTTTCCCTTTTTAAAGGCACCACGGGCAAACCTCCCCAAAATAGCTCCCGGCGGGGGGAAAGGTTCTAATTTCGGGTTGCTTTTTTCTTTCTCATAAAAATCCTCCAATTGCCTAATGAGCGACCTCCAGCCCAGCCCGCGGAAGTTGCCGGCTCTTCCCATGAAAACCTCTGGTTCAGTGGGACGGCGGCAGACGGGGAGGGCAGGGGGGAGCCGGCGCGGGGAGCGGGGGCCGAGCCCTCCGCCGCTGCT
>VZTU01019468.1:479323-495329 GCA_013400835.1 Zapornia atra | reverse complement strand
TGCTTTAGGGATTAAAGCCGCGCTGGTGAGGGGAGGCTCGGCCTGGGAACCCCCCTCCCCACTCCTGAGACAGGGGGTAGAACGCTGGGGCAGTGGAAGGGGTCGGAGAGCACTGGGGGGGGGAGCAGAGCTGGACTGGGGCTCAGGCACAAGTTCTGTGGACAAATCCACAAAGATAATTCTCTACCAAAGATAGAGCCTGCTAAAATTACTTATTTTTCTTCCCCCAACAAGATTAGGGGAGACACAAGTCACCCAGAAGGGATTTGTTAAAGACAAGGCTTCTTCCCAACTCAGGCTCAAGGGAAACCACAGTGAGACAGACACAAGAGACAAGTATTCCTTGGAATGCAGGTCACGCTTTATTCTCAAGTCTGCTTGCCATTATTCCAGCCTGAGCACAGGGACCAAAGTAAATTATATTAGGAATGATTACAAAGCATTGTTAACCAGGAAAATAACCAGCAGCTCTCACCCCTATAGATGAATTACAGGATATCCTATTACCAGGGCAGAGTAACTCCAGTCAGTGACTGACAGCTCCTCCGTGGCTGTGAGAGGTTTCATTCATGGAGTTACTCAGCCAAACACATGATCCCTGAAGTCACTTTTCTATTACTAGAAGTCAGCCCTCTGCAAGCTAGCGTGCTTAAAAGAAAATCCCACCTTGCAAAGTGTTTCTCTGGGAAAGAAAAAGCACTTGGCTGATCTGTAAAGAGAAGTCTCCTTGAGGAGCAGCCTCTGCCTTCAGTCCTTCCTGGTCTGCTGTGGGGCTGAGCCTGCCCAGCAGCACAGCAGGCTGCCTGGAGGTCCTGTCTGTAATGTGTGTTCTCAAAACCACAGGAGGAAAACAAAATCAAAGATCAAGCGCACCATCCTCTCAAGATCTCTGCAGATTGGATAAATTAAAAACAAATCCAATGTTAAAATTAAGCTGAGGCTTCTTTCCCCCAGCTTGTCTTAGCCATTCACACATTGAGCTTCAGTCAGCCCAGCTGTAGCACAGGTCCCCATGTTCCCTGTCAGTGCAGCAGCATGATTAAAAACACAGTAAATCACCACATGGAATCACCCCACCTTGGTTATCAAATCTCCTACATCTTACTGTAAACTCAGCCTGGGACAGCAGGAGACACTCTGGGCAGCTGGATGCACACTTAAAGTGCTATTCTAGCCAGGGAACCTTGGCCAGAGAGATGGATGTTCTCAGAGATCTTCCTCTGGTGCACTGGCTTTTATCTCCTGTGGAGCCAGTGCCACCTCCATGTCTTTCTCTGCCTTCTCCTCCAGCATCTCTAGCACTTCATACCATTTCCCTAGGATCCTGTTTCCTCCCTTTGTTTCTTCAGGTGCCTCAGCCACACCCTTTGATGTTGCCTTTTCAAACATGGGGGATTTTATATCAGTGACCTTTTCTATCTTCTGCTTTCTGCTGTCCTGTGAGACTTGAGCTATCGCCCTGAAGGGACCCACAAGCCAGTTCAGAGGGGTGTTCTGTGTTACATACTCAAGCAGGTCATCTAGGGACCTTCCAGCTTCTGCCGCACGCTCCTGGCTCTGGGTCAGGGTGGTGCTGGAGAGGTCCTGGAAAGACACAGCATTGGAAAAAGATCTGTGGAGCTTGTGGATATTTCGAGTGGCCTGATACACAGCTTCTTGGATGTTGCTGGGGAGGCCTTGGATGCTGGCTTTCAGATTCTCATAAACAGGCTGTAGCTGCTGGGTGATGATATACAGCATAGCTAGAGTCCGTGACTCTACCTGCTGGGAGAGAGACAGAGCTCAGTTACTAGAGCAGATGAGATATACACTGATTAAATATGACCTTCTAGGGATACCTCTGGTTGGGAGGCAGTTTTAACTTGATTTCCTTTGGGTTGGGTCAGGCTCCACTCCACCCACAGCTGATGGAGCTTTTCCTGCCCATCCAGAAGCTTCTGTCCAACCTCATGTTTCACAGATTCAATCTGATGGGGGAAAACAAGAGGAACAGCTGTACTGGAAGCACAGAGAAGGAAAGCACTCCCTCCCCAGGGAGGGATCCAGGATGACAGGCAGCTGGGGCAGGGTGGAGGAAGAGCTTCCATTTGGATAGCAGGGCAGGAAGGCTACAGACAGGAAGGAAAAGGAAAAGCCATGATTGTACCAGTTTTATTGCCAGCTGTAGTTTTGAGAGAGTATCCTGGGTGCTTTGCTTAATGTGCTGCAGCTTGTTCAGGGAGAGCTGGTAGGCTCGGTGCTGGACTCTGCTAGAGAGGGACCCCAGGCGCACAAAGTAACTCTGCTGCTGTTTCTGCTCCTCCACAGAAGCCATCCCAAATCCCTCCACACTGGTGGCCAGTTCACCTGGAGGAAACAAGAACAGAGATGCAGCTGCGCTTCACTCCCCAGCTGGAGCAGGAGGAGGGGAAGAGGTGAGATCACCCATTGAAAAGCATGGAGGCTGAAGCTTGCTGTGCAGACAGAAGAGGTGTGTAGTTGCTCAGATACTAAAGGTGGGCTAGTCCCTGCTCAACATGTTCTCTTCAGATAAGCAGACGTGACAGACAGGTTGAAGCATGCACCCACGTGGTTATTTGCCTTGAGGCTGATGGGCAAGGACCAGTTAGCAAACACTTGAACTCTGTCCCATACCATGTGGCAAGTCGGTGTTGACAGACATCCAACTTGGTGACAAATTCAGAGCTACCTGTCTCCTCCAGAAGGTGGGTGTTGCCCTGCCAGGTGTGCTCTGGCCACGTGGGACAGGCTGTGCCTTTACAACCGCCAGCGAAGTATTTTCTCACCTAGTTCCTCCTCGGTCATGGGGAGGTAGTGATCCACCAGATCTTCTGATATCCCCAAGACAGATTCCACACCACCTGCCACTGCTTGGCTCACTGCCTTGGCTTTGCTTATGCTGTTGGTCACCACTGAATTAGTCATCTCCACACCGCCCTGGATCACCTCTCTGCTCTGCTCCAAGGCAGTGTTTATCTTGCTAGCTATGCTGCCATACGCAGCATCCAGAGCTGTGTTGACTGTAGAGGTCACCATCGATTTGGTCTTCTCAACACCATCCTGAACAGCCCCTTTGGTCAGGTCCACTGCTTCAGCCACTGTGTTGGTCACAAGATCCTTTGCACCCTGGGCAGCCCCTACAGCAGCAGTAATAGTAGAAGTGACTGCAGCCTTGGTCAGCCCAACACCATCCTCCACAATGTGCTTAGTGCGATCCACTGCTTCGGTCACCTTGCTTGTCACAAGGTCCTTGGCACCCTGGGCAGCCTCCACAGCATTGACAATAGTAGAAGCAACTGCAGACTTGGTCAGTCCAACACTGTCCTCCACAATATGTTTACTGAGGTCAACTGCTTCAGTCACCTTGCTTGTCACAAGGTCCTTGGCACCCTGGGCAGCCTCCACAGCATTGACAATAGTAGAAGCAACTTTAGACTTGGTCAGTTCAACACTGTCTTCCACCACATGCTTAGTGAGATCTACTGCTTCAGTCACCTTGCTTGTCACAAGGTCCTTGGCACCCTGAGCAGCCTCCACAGCACTGTTAACAGTGGAGGTGACCATCGACCTAGTCAGCTTGACACTATCCCCTACAACGTTTTTAGTAAGGTCCACAGCTTCAGTCACTTTGTCAGCCATCGCTTCTCTTGCCTCACAGGCAGCATCCATAGCAGATGTCACTTTGGTGGAAACCAGCTGCTTGGTGTCTGAGATTACCTGTAAGAGATGCAGAGAAAGATAAAAGGTTTTTTCCCTGAAATAGGTTTTCTGTCCCTGAAGGAGCTCTTCCACACAGCCACATTGTGCTTGTAACCTTGCAGGAGAGCTAAGGAAGTTACTACACCTGTATTTACACAGGCACGTTCAGACACTGAAGGTGCATCTCCAACCTTCATCACTTCACAGGGCCTCCTCCAGCCCTTACAAGGGACTGACCCAACAGAGCAGCACTGCTGAAGTTTATTTCCCCATATTCCTCTGTACCTGTAAGAGTTCAAGAGAAAGTCACAGCTTTCCCAGGAAACACCTTTACCTTATCTGCTGGCTGCTGAAGAAAAGGCAAGTTCTCCTCCAGCTGATCCAGTCCTTTACAGGCATATTCATTCACAAGGGCAACTGGAAAAAACAACAGGTACCAGTTTATTCTTCAGTTTGGAGAGGGGGTTTTGACCCTACAGTGGGCAATTTAGGACAAGCAAAAACCCAATCCCTGTTCTGGAGTGGGGTGTCTGTATCTGTGCAGTGTCCTGTTAAAGAGTGAACAAACAAGCAGGTTGGGACAGTTTCTGTTTCACCTTCCCAGCTTTCAGGCTGTTGGCATCACGTTGCTCTGAGTGGAGCATAACGTGTCCCTGGTGGGTTGGGAGAGTGGCTTAAAGGGTTCAGAGGTGTTGGGATGAGACAGACTGAGCTGTATCCAAGAGACAGTGCTACTACCAGTTGGGATGCTCCTACCTTGGAGCAGTAAGAGAAAAAGCTGGGAGTTTTAGCTTAATGACTTAAACCACAGCCAAACTTGGCTTTTACTGGTACCAGTTTCCTGTCTGTGAAATCCAGCAGCTTCACTGAGCAGCTGAATGGAACCCTCAGCACTACAGTGAGCTAGTATGTGCTATAGGAGATGGCTGTCACCCAACAGTCACTCAGAACCCCCCTCTACACCTACTCCTCTGTGTAGGAAGGGTCCCTCCAGCCTCTTCACTTACTTTGGGGCTCAAGTTGGTTCAGGATGGGCTGTGCCCCACCCACCATGCTACCCACTGCAACTGCAGCCACAGTCTCAGCCACGTTGCAGACACCAGTAAGGTAAGGATGAGTCTCCTTTGTGTAGTTGTAGGCAGATGAGACCAGGTTGAAAGCAGAGTTGAGCAAGGGCAAGCTGGTTACCCGATCGACAGCACTCTGAAACCCAAAAGAAGTGACATTAGAGGCTCAGCCTGAAGCTAGTGACTAACACAAGCCATGTGTCCACCCAGAAAAGTCCTAAGGGAACATCCAGGCCATCTCCTCCCCCTTCTAAAACTCACAGTTGAATGGACTCAAAGACTGCTAGCAAGTCAGCAACAAGCCAGAATTAGAAGTTTGAGCTCTGGGCTCATCAACTGTGAGTCACACCAAGTTTCAGCACCAAACCCAGATGTAGAAATCCAACTTTAACAGCTCATGGTTTGGAATTACTTGAGCCAGCCCTTAAGTCCTCTTAAGCAAAAAAAGATCACTTCTGTATTAACCAAGTCTAGATTTAGCCCCAGCTTCACATGATTAATCTTTCAGCCTGGCTTTGAGGTGCTGACAG
This sequence comes from Zapornia atra, assembly GCA_013400835.1. NCBI lineage: Eukaryota > Metazoa > Chordata > Aves > Gruiformes > Rallidae > Zapornia > Zapornia atra. The sequence continues at coordinate 490,033 of VZTU01019468.1, read as the reverse complement.
AAGTTTACCAGCATCTCTGTCAGCAGGTAGTTTAACTGGTGTGTTTGAGTTGTAGCTGCCCTGGCACCTACCGCTTGCTGCTGCTCCTCAGCCTTTAGCTGATCTTTTGTGGTGGCCTTTTCTGATGCCATTCTGAATTCAACTGCAGCTGGAAAAAACCACAAACCAAGAATATAACGGTATAAGTACAGTTTAGTTTCCTCCAGTGAATTAAAGTCTCCTTAAAGCTGGGAAAAAGCATAGAGCAAAGCTGGGACCCATAATTCAGCATGTCCCAGGAACATCAGTGTGGCATCTCTCATCTTTCTTCCAAGGGTGTGAAGATCCTTGAGAAGCTCCATGATTTATCACCTGCAAATATTTATGCAGGGCAAGGACTGTACTCAGTCATCTCCCTCAATCCCCAAACAGCCAAATACTAAGTAGGTTATTTATTGCTGATAACATTTGACTGACTTCAAAATTGTATGTTAGAAGTGGGTGAGAACTCTTACCTGCCATGCATTTTTCTCTGCCAGAGATGTTTCTGGGTCAACTTCCCAGTGCACAGGCTCTTGGCTGGCCAAGGACTGGCCACTCAAAGGAGAGCTGTGCCTGCCAGAACCAGGGCTAGTGATGGGAAGCAGCTCCAAAGGGGCTTGTAAGGACAGTAGCAAAAGTAATTTCTTAATTTTCAAAATGTGACAAGCTCAAACACTTTGATAAGAGAGCTTAAAACCAGAAATACTTATTTTTTTTTAAAAGCTGAACTGGTTTAGTACCCTTTAAGGGGGAAAAGCCCTCAGGTTTCCCCCATTTTGACATAAAGGCAGTTTTTGTAATGACTTAATCCATCTTCTTTTGGGGGAAAAAAGGGGGAAAAAGGAGAGAAAAACAAGAGACTAACAGAACTTCAGCTCCTCTGCAGAAATGTGTCAGGACCAGGGACACTGAATCAGCAATAGGCATCTTTTACCTTCTTAAGATGTGTTCAGTGTCCATGACCCCTTTCCTCTGAAGGCTCACTCCAGAGCATCCTCTGCAGAGGACATGAGTCATTTTAGAGTCATCCCACTCTGCCAACTTTTATCAGCTTCCTCACCATCACCAACTCCAGCAGCAGCTGGGATGGACAGGAAACTCTTCCAAAGCTCTTAGAAGAGTGATCCAGGTTTCACAGCTACAGCATCCCAGCTGCCTACCTTGAGACCTGCATTCCCATCCCACCAGCCAGGTCAGAACACTCTCCTCCCTTCCTGTGAAACCAGGCCTGAGGAGCATTCTCATTACTTAATGAGTAAAGAAATATAGGAGTTATGCAATATCTTGCTGTGTCTTGGCTTCCCCAGCACAGAGCTGGGCTGGTATCTGGACACTCCAGGATTGTGTGGTAAATCCAGTATTACTCCTCAGCAGGCAGAGCAGAGACTTCAGCATGTTCTTTCTTCAGTGCAGCATCCACTCCTCCCTCCCTTCCCAGTTAATTCCTGTTAGAATTGCTAGAATTTTTCCAATGGAACCACCCCCCCCAATCCAAAACTCCTCTCAGACTGGATTCCCAAGCCAGGCACTGCTCTGGGCTCACTGGCAGACTGCACCCAAAACCTTCTCTGATTTGTGCCAGAGCCCATTCTCTTGTTTCTTGTGTTGAGGTTTATTTTCCTGTGGAAAGAGGAACAGGGAGCTGGGGAAGCAGCAGCAAAGCAACCATTTGTCAGCCCTGGACTGGGTTCAGAGCCAGGGGAGACATCTGGGGAGACAGCTTGGCAGGATGTCAAGCACTGCTGCATTAACTGTGCAATTAGCCAGCACTTTAGCAAGATTTGAGCGTGGCAGTGATGCAGAGTACAAAACTACAGCAAGAGGTGTCACTTTGTGCTCTCATGTGAGAAGCCTGGATGGAGCCAGCACCAAGTCACCTTCCTAGTTAATCCCCACCCAGCCAGGGGGCTGCCTAATTCCACAGCACAAATACACCTTGAACTGTTATCAGGTTGGGAGGACTTCTAGAAAACAAGTCCAAAAAATAGCAGTGTTTGAGCATAAAGTCTGAGTCCCAAAGTCCACAGAGTTTGCTCAGTTAGTAACTCCTCTTACAGTGCTTTAGGGTGAGTTTGTTGGAAGTTTTTTTGGGAGCCAGGCAGGCTGGATCAGTCTGCAGCCCTGTCACAAGGCAAAGCACAACTATTTCAACACCATTACAAACAATCCCCTCACGTGGTTGTTTTACTTCTGGATAGGTGGGAAATACTCCAGCTGCCCAGTGCCTTATTGACCTTGGTGGTAGGGACTCGGTGGCAAGGACTGTAGCAGGCACTGCAGGAAAAACCCCCCAAACAACAGGGAGAAGTTGCTCATGTAAATCAGGAGTAGCTCTTTGGCTGATGTAAAGACTAGTGTAAGGTTAGAATCAACCTCTGAAGCACTTGGAGCCAATCTTAAATATGGATGCAAGTGTGCTAGTGACAATTCTTGCAGCACAGACATGTTAGAACACAGTTTGCTCTCCTCTGTGTAGGAGGAATCGGGCTGTGGTGCAATCCCAGCAGCTGTGGTGTGAACATGCCTTCACAGCACCACAGCCTACTTTTACTTTCCCTTTTCCCTGCAAAAAAAAGTGCTGAGCAGCCCTTCTTTTACTTCAGGGGTTACAGAAAGCACAGCATGTCACAACTCTGGGTCAAGTTGCTTCAGAATCCCTTCGATCCCAGAATCTGGCAAGGGACAGCTTCAAGCCAGGGCAGCTGCACGTGGGAGTCCCAGCAGGCCAAGTCCACATGTGGGAGCCACCAGGCAGGAGAGCAGAAGCAGCAGCACCATTTGCTCTGTATGAAGCTGACAGCCTGATGATTTCATGCTATTGCTACATCAGCAGCATTAGGTCACTGCTGGAGAAAGTCCTTCAAACAGGTAGTTTCAGAAACATAAGCCACAGTGTGTGTTTCTAGCACAGCACAACAGTTTAACTGCTGACCCAATGCCCAGCCTGGCACAACTCTGAACTCCACAAAACAACAAGAGCAATGGCACCACAACCACCAAGCTGCCAGCTGGGTGTCCTGCCTGGGTCAGGCTGCCACAGCCAGTGCAACATGCCAGCCTGGCAGAAGAGCAAGTACTGTCCTGCTGGGACAAGCACCTCCCTTGACTTCCATCACTCCCACAGTGACCAGCAGACTTCCAGTAGTTCTGTAAGGTTATTTCCCACCCCATCTCCCCATGGAAAAACTCCTCTACCCCATGGAGCCAGCCTGCTGCTTGTTGCCCTGCAGACAGAGTAGGGGGGTCTCATGGTTCAGGGAGGGTTTCTCCCCTCCAAAGGTGTCTTACCTTGGGAAGACAGACTGAGCCATAGCTAGCATGCCTGGCTCAATAGCCTAATTGCTAATTCCTTAATGACCATTTAGGAAAACAAAGCTAAATTTAGTGCTTTAGATATGAGCAGAGAAGGCTAATCAGGGCAGAGGCATTAATTTGTGGTGAAAGTACTTACATTCTTTTCGAGATTTGCCACTGATACCCCAATTACCAGAACTGCAGCCACAGAGCTGGGTCACAGGACCTCTCCTGCAGCAGGGACAGCACTGCCCACAACTGAGGGAGCTGCTTGGTAAAGCTCTGAGGGCAGAGTAGCCTTAGGAGGAGAATCAGATGGGTTTCAGGTTTGACTTTGAGACATTAGTTTGAGACTTTGCTGGAGAGGTGCCCATCTAACCTTGCAGGAAGAGGTGTGGGCATTAGGGAGCCTCACAGACTAAAGCCACTCCTGCAGATAGAGGCAGCAGCATTCTCCCAACACATGGAAATGAAGTGCCATGGCCATTACTCCATCAGCAGCTCCTCGTGACAGTGTCTAAGCCACACAAGCTACTAGAACTTGGAGACACTGTAGGATAAGCTCCAATTAAAACAGCTCCTGGCCTTTCCAGTACTTTCTACTTAGCATTTTTCCATGAGGACAAGACTCAGAGTGTCAGCTGGAAGCTGTAACTTGCAGAGCAAGCAGTGAGCCATTCCTCTTGACCACGCATTTTCATTCGGACAGTTCAGCAGAACCAGCTCCAGCAATTGAAATCCTCCACAGCCCTGCAGAATTCCAGGTAGTCACAACCTCTCTGAAGAGCCCTGTTAGCATTTCTCAAGACTCAGCTAGCTTGCCAAGCACTCCCCTCCAGCAAGCTGGCAGAGCCCCACATGGGTGCAGCCTCTCTCTGCAGAGACAGTGCTCTTGGGCAAGAGAGACCGTGCCGTGTCACACGGGCCACCCCCTCCATTAACACTATCATCATGCCTACACCAAATGGTCATGTGAAATAGCTACAGGCAGCACTGTCAACAGGAAGGGAATGCCCAACCGATCCACCTGCCTCCTGAGGCATGCACTGCTTCCCCCAGCAGCAACATGAGTTAGCAGCGATGTCCGGGGTGCACATCATGTGCTGCCCTTGTGTGGCTGGGTGGGATAGGCACCTTCTGTGGACACCCCTCACCAGAAGATAATCAGAAAAGAGCTTTCAGACCCAGAGCTGCTCCATCACAGATCAGAGACACACAGTGTTACCAAGAAGCCATCTCATGGCTAGGAAGAAGCCTTTAGGGAAAGACTTGAAGCCTTTCAGCTCTCCCTGAAGCACAGCAGCTGCAGCACAACATCACAAACTGTCACCTTTGGCCTCAAAAAGCCAATGCAGCCCCCACCCACAGATGCAACAGAGACACAGCACACAGCTCTGTGCCTTCCCAAGGAGCTGGAAAAGCCCCATGGGCACACCCAGGCTGACACAGCCCCTCAGCAAGTATATTTCAGCCTTAGTGCTGACAGCTCCAGCACTAATCCCACCCTCCAGCCCAAAGAGGGCTGCAAACAGCCAGCCAAGCCAAGGGTCAACCTCAGGTAGGCTCCCCAACCAAGCCCCAAGCTCCCCCACCAGCCCAGCCTTACCTGCTGCCTCTGCTCCTCAGCACTGACAAGCCAGGCAGGGCTGGGCCTCACCCTGCATAAATACCCCAGGTGCCTGAGGAGCAGCTGAGTGAGCCAATCGGGGTGCTGCAGGTGCTGGCCTGGCCAATGAGCAGTGCATGGGAGTGGGATGGGTGGGAGGTGTGGATGGGGCAGGTGAGGTGTTGGGGTCCCTTGGGACCTGGTGGCTTTGGGGTGGGGGCGCTGCTCCCCTCAGAAGAGGGATGTACCTACTGGGGCACCATTGAGGGCCCTATCAGAGCGTCTATCCTTGACTGCTTTGGCCTTCAGCCTGTTACTCCACAGCAGCTGGGGACAGGGACGTGCCCCCCAGCATGGTGGGGCACTGAGGGACAGAAAGAAGCCAGTGGGGATCTGCTCTCTGATTGCAAAATGGGCCCAGCCCATCAGCCTGCGGGCGCTGCTCCGCTACCTGTGCCCTTGCACGCCCATCCAGGCAACTTGTGCTTGGCTTTTACTGAGGAAAGAAAGGTTAAAAGGTTGGAAAAACATGGTTGGGAAGTCTGTGCATGGGTGGTGGTGCTCAGCATGCTTGTGCCTGCTCTTGGGCTGCTCCTCACAGACGTGCAGCACGGGGGCTGTGACTCCCCAAGCAGTAAGTGATGCTCTCCAGCCCTCAGCCCCTGCCTGGGCACAGCGAGTATGGGATGGTGGAACATGCTGCTTTACAAGTTTTCCATGATTTTCAAGATGAGGGTTGCTTTTTCTTCTTGCAGAGGGCCCAGCAGTGCAGGACCCTGAGCCTGGCTGGGGGAGGTTTGGGCTTTGTGATAGCAATAACAAACAAGGAATATTTTAGTTAATGCTTTGCTTCTCCATCTGTGCCTTTTCATCTTCAGATCTCAAAAAACTGGTTTGAAACCATCAATTAAGCTTCCTGTTGTCTGTTTTTGAGATCAGTGGGGGAGGAAACTGAGGCACAGGTGAGAATTAGCTGAAGTCTCCTGAAGCTATTAAACAGATTGAGTCACCTTGGTTTTGGCTGGTGAATGCAGGAGACCTTGAGCCTCATTTCTGGATTGTCCACAGAAAGCTGTGAAGGGGGTGGGAGGCAGGGAGTGGTTTCTGAAAATGTGCTGTTAAGCTGATGAAAATGTGTGCTATTATCACTTCTCAGTTTTGAGGTTAGAAGGAATCCCACTCCTTACTTGAGTCAGGCATATCATGGAGTTGTTGGCTAAAAAAGACCTCTGGTAGTCCAACCTGCTGATGGACCATTCACAACGCCTGCTCTGGTCAGCTGTGGGCTTTGTCTAGCTGAATCTTGAGAAGTTCCCAGGGTTGGAGATCTCACACAACCCCTCTGGGTGTTGGATCCAGTATTGCATTGTGTTCCTAATGAAGAAGTAGTTCCTGATGTCCACTCTGGACTTCCCCAGCTACAAATTGTGTGTGGTTTTTGCCTCTTGTTTAACCATGTGCACTGCTGAGGGGGCATTTTGCTGTGTGACATAACACTCATGCTCCAGCACTGCCTGGGATCCTTTCATCTAACAGACTCCCTGGCAGTGCCTGGTCCTTCCTTTGATCTTGCTCCCTTCACAGGGTAAACTGGAGTTGTGAAGCATCTTGTACTAAAGCTTGAGCTGATTAGCAGGTGTCATGGGGTGGCTTTTAGAGTTTGTGATGTGTGGAAGTGGAAAGAATGGGTATTTCTTGTCTGTGCCCTGAAGATCTGATGATTTTGTCTGGCTTTGTTTACAGGAACCAGGAATTGAGAAATTTCACCTTGTTTTTCTCCATGTTGACCCATAGATTGGCAGCTGCTGCATTCTCAGGTAAAGTTGGAATGATGCAGATTATCAGCTTGTGGGTGTGCAGTGCCCAAGCAGAGCAGTTGCAGTGGTGATGGTGAAAGTCTCCTGAGATGGGTTATATTTCATCACCTGAGTGGATCAGCTGCACAATGCACCTTCATGTGGCTTCTGAGGTGGCACAGATAGATGCCAGCAGAGCTGGCAAGTGGTTTGCCTGGAACAACGCTGGTCATTATAATTAAGGAGATAATGCTTACTATCTAAAGTGTAGGTTTAGATATGGGGTCAAAATACCAGCACTAGGAGCTCCTGCTCAAGGTAGATCCACCTCTGCTGAAGCTGCAGATCCAGAGTCAGGGTTTGCATGGTCTCTCTGTGATTCTTGTTGGGGTGTAATTGCCATGTACTGTTCTAAGCAGTTCTAAGAAGTTTGGTGGGAAAGGGTGTAGGAGGAAGCAGAGAAACATATTTGGGGAAGAGAAAGGGAGTTGTGCTGGCTGGAATGACCCTGACCCAGCCCTGTGGCACTGGGCAGCACTTCCTACAACAGGCCTCTGTGCGGACACTGTGTCGTGCAGACGTGGGGCAGGATCCTTACGGTGATCCCAGACACAAACCCACCTCCCTGTGCCTGGCAGCAGCCAGGAAGCCCCTCTCCTCTGCAGCCCTGCTGCTGGTGTACAGCTCTTGCTCCAGCTGCCTCCTGGGGTCTGCACGTGGACCAGGCCCCTCTGGCTATGTGTGACATTGCTCCAGTCCCATCTGGGTACCTGCTGAGCAGCAAACATGGAGATGTGTGAAGACTTTGGGGGATCAGGCCCTTTTGTTGGGTCCCCACTGTTAGGTGCAATTCCTTTCTCTGCTCAGTGGTGTGTCACAGCTCAGCATCGTCTCTTTGGGGACCAGAGGCCACATGTGATCTTAAATTGCCCCATCTGTGAGTGTTCATCTGCTGGGACGGAAATGACCCTCCCCAGCATTCACTCCATTAGCAGCCTGCCAGGGTGCCACGGTCACCTTCCCCAGGGCAGACACAGGCACGAGAGAAGATGATTCAAGGGTGAGGCATGTGTTGCTTTGATTTCTGCCCCTCAGCAAAGCCCTTGGGTTCCCAGCAAACTGCTTGAGAAGCTCTGTACTGTGGAACTCAGGTGTTCACCACTTGTAGGAGGCCCCCAGAGGAGCCCCCCAGTGTTGTCTGGAGCCCCCAAAGTGACAAGCCAGCCTGTGGTCTTTGCCATTCGTTGCTGTGCAAGGTGCACAAGGTGTTTGCTGACAGCCCCACCTGCCTCCACTGCCTGGTGACTGCTCTCTCTCCTTACAATCTTCGCCTTCTCCATCACTTCCCCTTGCTGGGAGGGAGCAGTCTTTGGGATAGCAGCAGCAGAAATAATTTTGGCTGGTAACATCAACTCAAAGCACTTTCTCCCCCTCACATTCCAGCTGCCTGTCCCCTGCAGCAGTTGTTGGTGCTTCTCCCAGCAGGTTTCTCCAAGGCCACAGTCTGGAGGAACGTTGAGGTGTTCTTGCAGTGCTGGGCATCTAGGTCCAGAGCAGAGGGAGCTTTGGGAGCTCAGGGCAGTGCTGCAGCTCTCTGCTGCCCTCCGCCTGCATCAGCAGAAACAGGACCTGCCTGTCTCACCTTGAGGGTTTCCCAGCCCCTGCTTCCCTTCCAGCAGCTCTACCTGCCCGAGCAGAGGGCAGGTTCCTGGCCTGAGCCCCAGCTGGCTTTGCCCACAGTGGCAGAGAATAATCTGACAGGTTCTTGGCTGCTCTCCCAGTCTTCCAGTTCACCTTTCTGCTGTTTTGCAGACTGGTTTTCTACACACACATCTACATCTTCCTCTGCTGCTGCACTCTTGCCTCCTACCTTTAGGTAGAGGTGGGGTGAGTTAACATAATGCTCCTTGTTTTTTGATTAGATGAGAAGGTGGTTGTCGTCTGGGCCTGCTGAGTGTGTCCTCTCCATCTCAGGCCATGGGGGACACCCCTACTCTTGCTTCCCCAGTGATCAGAAACATGGGTTCCCTTTACATTACTCCCCAGTAATTGTAGGAACATTAAAAACCTTGCTGCCTTTTAAACATTTAGAGTGTTTGTACCTCTTGTGGTGCTCCTGGAGGCTTTGTGGGTCTAGTCCCCCTGCTATTTTTAATCAGAAGGTGCTGTAGAAGCATTGTAAGGGCTGGACTATGAATCATAATAACTGTTCTGGTTCTGGCCAGGACAAACAGGGAGATTTTTTGGCCTGCCTGGGGATCAATTTGCCCCCCTTGAAATTGGTAAGACCAGCTACCAATTCCTCTCCATCCAGGACTTGTTTTAATGAGGTTTAACAGCTGGTAGTTCTTATGTGCATGCCTGGACTTATGTTTCTCCAAAAACATTGTCCCAAAACTTCACTTTGAACAATATTCCCATAGGCTGGGAGACTCTGATGGGGTTTGTCTCCTTAGCTGCATCTTCCTGCAAATGAATTCAACAATGCTTTAAGTTTTCATAAGCTGGACTGGATATCCCTGCTGGCAGGAGAAGCGAGAGATTGTTTCTTCACAGCATGGGACATTTACCAGATGGCAGAACAGTGTTTTCAATCAGAATTGTAACTCCAAAGAAAAGAAGGGCCTCAAATGGGCTGAAAGGGAGGAAACTAAAACTCAGCAGCCTCTTAGATAACCGTGGTGTAACGAAGGCACGTTCTTTGCTCTAACAGCCGTTAGAAACCTGAAGCTTTTATCTCACTGACACCCTGTTCTCTCTTAAGTTACTCCTGCAATGTTCTGGGTTTAATGGAAGGCTTTAAAAGGAGACCAGATATAATTTAACCTCTAATGAAATCAGTGTTTCACTAGCAGAATGATCTAGGATTGAGCCGTATTTTAAGTGATTTGTAGACCTGGCTGAACAGTGTGTAGGATGCAGCAGGGTTTTTGCAGGCTGTGGATTCACTGAATGAGTAAAAGCTTCTCTAGAAACTGGGCTGCTTGTTTTCTGACTCTGATGGTTCTAAGGATACAGCAACTCATCTGCAGCAACTGGCCAGAGCCTTTTCCTTGAACTGTCCATGCCTTAGAGTAAGACTGTGCTCCCTGGGCTGTGATGGGAACTGCTGAGGGGAGAAGGACACATGTATTACATGCTTGGATACGTGTAGATACGGTGGTTAAATGGACATGAGATGGGACCTGTATGGGAGGGTGAAATGCAAGGCAGGAAGCTGCTATCAGGAGTGTGTTTGTGTCTGAGCGTGTGTGACACAAGTAGCTGACTGTTCAAACATAAGGTCCTTGTGCATCAGCTTGATGGGACACCAGGAACTCAAGGAAAGAAGGGTCAGGCCTGTATCTTAAAGTGGCTTGCTTGGGCCTTCTTAGGGCACTTGTGTAGAGACGTGTTGCTGGAAAAAAGCCTGGAAATGGGTAGTAGAAGTCTGTTGTTAAACTGTCCTGTGTGTGTAAGCCATGAAGGTTGTGGAAGCCATGTGGTTTCCCTGCTCCTCTGGAAATGGCACTTGTGTGGGTGACAGAATATGAATCCAGGTGTGCCGTTAAGCAACACTAATTTGAACTTGAGCCTTGGAGATGCAAACCCCACATCCTTGTGAGGGTGAAAATGTGTTTTCCACCACTCGCCCTTTGCTCCTGCTTCCTACTAGGCCCGTAGCATCTTTTACCCCTTCCAGGCTGTGGGAAGGGCTTGCTGCTGTGGCAGGTCAAGGTTAAGACCTTAGTGTATCTACAAGGGGAAAAAATGACTTTCTGGCAAGGCAAAGCCTTCAGATGTGGGAGGAAATGAGGCCTGACTGCTGCAGGTCGCAGGTCAGAGTCAAGGCTTTTGTGCACTGACACATGCCTAACCTTTGGTATGAACCTAATCTACGCCAGAGACTTTCAACCTGGGGCTTAACTGTGGGATCCTCAAGAGCTCCTGAGAAAGGAGGGGAGTAAGGAAGGGCCGCACGCTCCGTAGGGAGCTTCCGCGGGCTGGAAATCG
>VZTU01019468.1:462738-478096 GCA_013400835.1 Zapornia atra | reverse complement strand
GGGGGCGGGGAGGGTTTGCCCCCTCCCCGTGGCCGCGCCGGGGGCGTTGCGGGGCGCGGCTCGGAGGGGCTCGGCGCGGTCCGAACCGGTGACAGCTGCCGGGGCACGGTGCGTGGGTCCGCTGCTCCCCTCTTCCCCGGGGGGTGACCGCTCCGGTGCCGGTCGGTGAGACGGGGCGCTTGGGGACTGTGGTAGCGGGATCAGTTCCCCCGCTCCCCCCAAAAGGGGACCGCGGGAGGGGTGCGTGACCAGCGGGGCGCCGCATCGCCCCGTTCGGCTTTCGGGGTTGATGCACGGGGCTGTCGGCGCCCGGTCCCGGTCCGGCGGGGGCCGCTGACACTCCCCGCTTTTTCCGGGCTCGGAATGAGAGCGATCTTCTCCCCCCGCCCTTCCCCTAGCCCAGAGTGAGCGGGGGGGCTGCGGGAGCGATGCGCGGGGCTGTGCGCGCTCCCTCGGGGAGCTCCCACCGGGGAGGCGGTGGGGAGGGTGGCGGCCGGCGGCGGCTCCTTTAAGAGCGCTCGCCGTCCCCGCTACTATTTACATGATCACGCGAGATTTCGGCCGACGGCTGCGCGCGCGGGGTGGGCGGAGACCCCCGCGAGAGCGGGCGGGAGCGTTTCAATTGTGGCGCGAGATACAGTTGGCGCGCGCCGCCCGCTCGCGAGGGCGGCAGGGAAGACGCGAACGCGACCAAAGCCGTTAGGCTCAGCGTGGGATAGGGCGGGACTAAGCCTTCAGTAACCAATCGATGCCGGAACCGGTCGGGTTGTTAACCAATAGTGTGGGGGGGTTTAAGGGAGAGGGCGGGCCCGCCGGCTGCCTGGCGGGCCGGGCGGCGGGGCCGGGACGGCGCGGCCCTCATTGATGCGGAGCCCGGGGAGCCGGACCCCGCCGTTCCCGTCCTTTTAAATAACCCTTCGCTTTCTTTCTCGGTGCGCGCAGAACCGGCGCCATGTGGATCCAGGTGCGCACCATGGACGGGAAGGAGACTCACCGCGTGGACTCCCTTTCGAAGCTTACCAAGGTGGAGGGGCTGCGTCTGCGGATACACGAGGTGTTCGGGGTCGAACCCCACCGGCAGCGTCTCTTCTACCGTGGCAAACAGGTACCGGCGCGGCGCAGGGGGGAAGGTTTGACAACCCCAGCCTCAAGGCAGCCGGCGGGGGGAGCTCAGCCGCCACCCCCCCTCCCCTTTCTCTCCCCCCAAACTGTCCCCGCCAGCTGAGGAGGGGTATTTCCATTTATTTATTTATTTCGCCCCGTGGAAGGGGGATGTTTTGCTGCCATCTAGTGCCTCCCGAGCTCCCTTCGCGCTGCGGCCGCCCAAGGAGGCGAGTCGGCAGTCGCGGGTCCTTTCTTTTAGTTGCCCAAACGTTGGGGTTGGGTTCTCGCCGTTGGTCTGTGCTGTTGCTTTGCCGGCTTGGCGCCGTCTTTGAGGGGTGTCTCTCAAAATACAAGTATTACCGGGGGGGTTGTGGTCTAGCACTTCAGAGCGTTGCAAGTTTCACCTGCTTCAGGAGGCGTGAAGAGCCCGCTTCCCATTTTTCCTCAGAAATTGGGATAACAGCTCCTGATTCTTCAGTTCTGCTGCTGCCCACCAGCATCTCCCCAGATACAGACCTCGCTGTTGGGTCTCTGGTGCCTCAGGAGGCTGGTACGCTTTCACCAGCATGTTTACTCTGCAGTCACACTATCGCTGCTTTCTTCTACATGAGCTAATGGTATATTTAAATTAGTAAGTAGACAACCAAAGCTGCTTGCAAATACTTTTTCCATGCCCTGTGTCGGACTGCGCTGCTTAACCTTCATGCCACAGACACTTCTGAACCAGTGGTTGGTTGCTCAGAGACAATAATCTCAGAGGCAGTGGGGTGCTTTAGGCTGCCCTTGGAATACTGAGATGGTGGAGTTAGACAAGTTGCCTTTTTTCCACCTTTCCCTCCATTTTGGATTGAGTAGAGCTAGCTGTACATTGTAATTAACTGGTGTGACTGTAGGGTGTGGAAATACATGCAAACTAGCTTTAACCTAACAAGCTTGGGTACCAGGAGTAGTAGTAAAAGAAGAAAGAAGCAGCTTGTAGGAATATGTAGCATCTCTGAAGGGTTTGTGTTTGCATCACCTCCCATCCCTGGTTGTAGATAAAGTGATAAGGGAGGGTTGGTCCAGAGTAGATGCCAACTGTCAGTCTCAAACGCCAGTCTGTGTGGATAAGGAAAGTTAAACAGATTTTTCAGTAGAACAGGGCACTCTTTTCAGTAAGGCCTTGCCTTACAGAGGTAATTCCTCTGTGTAATTCCAGTAGTTCTTAGTTCAGGCGTGGTTTTAGAGAGAAATGATTATACAGTGTGATCTAACCTCTGCCGCTCCCCCTTTCCCTGCTGCGCCCCTTCCTGCTTTGTCTGGCTTTTTTTTGGCAACGTTGGAGTTCTTATTAGCTAAAACTTTAAGACCACGTTAGGAAAATAACTCGTTAATTAAGAAACTCGCCTCCTTTGTTAGAGGTAGGTGTGCAGAGGCTGGCGCTTCTTTCAGACAGCCCTCTGGGCTCCCGCGCTTTCACGTCCTGTTCACTTCTTTTCCGTTTCTCTTTGCACCTGTTGGTGCCTGTGTGTTCCTCGGTGGTGACTCCTGTTGTAACAACACCATATTTGTAAGGCTGCCTCTCTGTTCAGAAGAAACGACCCCGTTTCTGGTTTGTTCTTGCTCCTCTTGGTGAGTTTTCGTCTCTAAACCAGAAAAAGTCCAGATCGCTTCCTGTGCAGTCAGGTTTCCAGGGATTGTTCCATAGCCATTTTATGCCATAAATCAGAATCGAATTATCATCGGGATTCCTGTGAAGTGTAAATTTTTGTGGTTTTGCTCTGTTTCCCCCTGATAGAGAACAAAGCTCCGGGGATTGCTTTTTCTGGTGGTTTGGGCTGGAAGGGGACGATCATTTCCTGTATAATTTCTTAGTCAGACCTTAAATATGTGGTGAAGCTTGTCTAAACTTATAACTGCACTGTGGTCTCCAGTGCTGCATTTTAACTCTAAAATGGGAGTGCTCCTCAGAGTTCTGGGAGGGTAACTGAGACCTGTTTGCGCCTTGGTGCTTCTCTTTTGCATGGATTGGGTCTCGATTTGACTACGTACGACAAGAGGCTTGCAAAATAAACTCTTAAAATTAGAGATGGTGTGAAGTTAGGACGTGCTTGGTTATGCTAAAGAGTGATTGGGGAGTTTCAAGATGAATTAAATCTTTTAAATTTTATTTTCTTTTTTACTTTTGATGGAAAAATTCTGTGCTGTCCCAGAGAAAAGTAGGTGATGAACTCTTTGGCTTCTGTTTGATGCCACATTTAGCAGAGTGATGTTCTAACAACTGTCTGGAGCATGTATGATTATACTGTAGAGACCTGTTTGTGTTGATGTTTTTGAGTTAAGGGGTTTGTCTGAATTAAGGAAGAAAGAACTTCCTTTCAAGTTTGTAGGTAATGTGGAATTCTCCTTAAATAGGAATGTAGGAGACCTGGAGGTCTTTAAATCCTGCTTCCCACAATTGATATTTCTAGGGAATATACTGCAAACCTTTTCAGATCTCCTGGATCTGAGTGCTTTAATCTGGGTAGCAAGTCTACCACAGCATGGAAGCCTTGTTCCTCCAGCTTGTAGAGTCTTACTGAAACAAAGAGCATCTTAAACAGTAAGAATAATAATCTATAAGTAACTGTGATGCTGAAGAACTGCCAAGTTCCTTGGTTGGGAATGTTTTCCAAGGAATGTGGTCTTCCTTGGCGCATAGAGACAATTATTACAGCACGATGGGTGGCTTGGAATTGGCAAAGCTGTGTTGAGTGAAGTGACCAGATTATTTCGATGCTTTCCCTGTAGATGGAAGATGGTCACTCCCTGTTCGATTACAGCGTTGGACTGAATGATATCGTTCAGCTCTTGGTCAGACAAAGCCCAGCAGTGCTTCCTGCTGCCAGTAAGGAAAAGGATTCGGAACTTTCTGACACAGACTCTGGCTGTGGCTCAGGCCAAAGCGAATCCGACAAAAGCTCCCACAATGGGGAGTGTGCCATGGAGCTGGAGGGACAGCCCAGCACAGCGGCACAGCCTGACTGGACTGACCCAGGATTTGGCCTCTATAAGGTGAGTTGTTTAAAAAAACCCCAAGATTACTTAAAGCTCCACTTCAGGAGGGGAATTTTCTGTGTTATTGAGAATTTCTAAAAGTTTCATGCCTCAGTTGTGTGGGTGTTTTCCTTTGTCTTCTTAGACACCACCCCCCATTCAGAATGCCTGTTTTGATTTTAAAAAAACCCAAAACCATTCCCAATGCTTTTGCTCAGTCACTGCATTTCTCAAAGCTAAAACTTACCTTGGATGAACAGAAGAAAATCTCAACCAGCTGTTCAGAATCACTTTACTTGTCTGTTTTGATGGGCTTTATCACAGATCTTGTGATGTCTTTGCCAGTTTGAGATGGTTCTGAAAGTCCATAATAGTCTTAACTAATGGTTCATACTAGATAAAAGCTGTTTGTATGCATGTTGGTGTCGAATTTTTAGCCTTAGAGGCTCCACCTGAGAAGACTAGGAGTGCACAAAGGGGTCAGGAAGGCATGGGAAATCTTAATTTTCTAAGATCAACTGTTAAATGTCTTGATAATGATGAAGTTCTCAAAACGTTCATGCAGACTTGGAAATTTCTGCCTAATTTGGAAATGCATTTTGGTGAGCTGTGTGCTTTGCTTTGTGTAGATCAATGACTTGGTGGATGCTCGAGATATGAATATGGGAGCCTGGTTTGAAGCCCAGGTTGTAAATGTAACCAGGAAAAAGCCCACAAACAAATCAGCTGACAGCTGCACCGACCCTGGTCAGCCAACAGCCATTCCTGAAGAAGATGTAATATATCATGTGAAATATGAAGAGTGAGTGCTGTTACCTTCTTGGCTAATTTGGGTCATGATGGGGATGTAATTTGGATCACAGTGTGGATGTAATTTGGATCACGATGTGGGTGGGAGGTTTTACTGTAGAGATCCACCAGTTTAAACAGAACTGGGCTGACACAGTAACTACATTTCTGAGCCCTGTTAACTGTGAGCTTAGGATTGAATTCCAGCTGTGTTCCACCTGGAGTTCCAGTAGGCTGGAACCAGGTTTTTTAGGAATAGAAATGCTGTTATCCAACTTTTAAATGGGATACAATAGTAGGCAAGTTAGACTGCTCACTTCTGGATGTGACTGTGGGAGAAGGGGGTTTTATTCTTGATGGTATTCTCATGTGTGGCATTGGTTCTTAAATTGACTGGTCTGGATAAAACCTACTGCTTGTTACAACTTGTGATGTTAAATGTGCTTTTTCTCCTCTCTCTCTCTTTGCCTCCCTTCTGCTACTTCAAGTTATCCAGAGAATGGAGTCGTAGAATTGAGTTCAAACGATGTACGGGCTCGTGCACGGACCATTTTGAAGTGGCACCAGCTAGAAGTAGGACAGGTGGTGATGGTCAACTATAATCCTGATGAACCCAAAGAGAGAGGTTTTTGGTATGATGCAGAGATCCTGCAAAAGAGGGAAACAAAAATGATCAAGGAGATAAATGCAAAGATATTACTTGGGTAAGCAAATTCATAAAGGATAGAAATGTGGAATAAAGTGAACTCTTTAGCTTTACTTAAGCTTTTCATGAGGTCTGAGGGACTCTGTTGGGCAAACTGGTGCATAAGAGGTAAAGAATTGCTTACTCTGTTAACTGCCCATAACTGTTTTATGAAAACTCGGTGTAATATTTTGTGCTAGATATGAAAGTGTAGACTGAACCCTGACTTTTTATAAAGATGATGAACATCTCCTAAAGGAGAAAATGAGCCTTACATACAAGGGACTGTGAATTTCAGGGGGGGGGAAAGTACTTTTTTTAAAGTTTCAGATAAAAGTTTCACCAGGTTGCCAGAATATTCCCCCTTTCACCTCTCACCACAGTGATTCTGGCTTTTTAACTATAAAATATGACAACGTGTAGTTGGAAAGACAGCTACCAGTGATAAAACTGAATGCTACAAGTGCCTGAATCCTCATTGAGATGAGAGAGGGTGTCCTTAATTGTGTGAAAACGATTTGATTCATGGTGATACTGTCATGCTGCTGTCCCAGATGATGTGATGTGGGACTAAGACCAGTCTGCATTACTGATGCATATGCACAGCTCTGAATTCATGCTGAGTGATATTTTTAAAATCTGATCTTTTTATCAACTTCTTGTAGGGAAGCTGGTGATTCCTTGAACGACTGCAGAATTATCTTAGTGGATGAAATTTATAAAATTGAAGAACCAGGCAGTGCCGGTCCCATTAGTGCCAGTCCATTAAAACGTGAGTGTTACGTAGTTCTTACACTGTGATGTTCTGCTGATGGGCTTTGTGAGGATTGAAGGTCTGAGAGTGCCAAGACACCTGTGCTTGTGACTCCTTTGACCACTTGTAACCTATCTTGGTGCTTTCTGGAGGCTGAAGTAGACTGTGATTTCCTTTTGCTAACAGGAAAAAATGGACCTGTGTGTAAAGCTTGTAAGGACAACCCCAACAAGACCTGCAGAATTTGTGCTTGCCATATCTGTGGAGGTAAACAAGATCCAGATAAACAGCTAATGTGTGATGAGTGTGATATGGCTTTCCACATCTACTGCCTCAACCCTCCCCTTAGTAGTATACCAGATGATGAGGATTGGTAAGTTCTAAGTATGTGTGTGTGGTATTGCAATTACCATCTAATTAGGAGCCCAAAGGGAGGTCTAGGGCTTTGTGCTGCTCTTAGGTGGCAGTATTGTGCCTGCATGAGGTGAAGTGTTTGGGTTTTTTGTGTAGGACTCCATAGCTTTTCTGCAGTTTAGTGAGGGTATGTTTTAAGTCAGTGGCTTTCAACCTTCTTTTCCTAGTTTTCAGAGGGGTGCAGCTACCTGTAAACCAAATGCAAACCTCATGCCAGGAGGCTTAACTTGTCTGTCACAGGTAGCCCACAGGCCCCATCACCTATTAGGGTGGTAACACATGCTGGTTTATATACAAAATATTTATAGAGAGTGTGAAATGCACTGGTTTATTCTAGCATTTTCTACAAGTGGCTCAGAAGATTGTGCAAGCATGCCAATTACTGCAGGTGTAATTGCAGTATGGAGAGGTGTTTTAGTGTCCGGTCTAGTTACACAGGGGGAAATTGTAATGCTGTAACTCAGTGTGTGTTGAGGAAATTACCTTTTAATTGAAGGCTTTGCTGCTAGTTAATTGTCATTGCCTGGTGACTTTAGGTATTGCCCTGAATGTCGGAATGATGCCAGTGAGGTGGTTTTAGCAGGAGAGAGGTTAAAAGAAAGTAAAAAGAAACAGAAGATGGCATCTGCTAATTCATCCTCGCGGAGAGACTGGGGCAAGGTCAGTCCAAAAGCCATTTTATTCTGAAGAGTGGTGTTCTTGTAGTTCTTGGCTGATGGCTCTTGCTTTTTGACACAGGGTATGGCGTGTGTTGGTCGCACAAAGGAGTGTACCATTGTGCCCTCCAACCACTATGGACCAATTCCTGGCATTCCAGTTGGCACCATGTGGAAGTTCCGAGTTCAGGTATGAAGCTGAAAGAGTTAAATCTTGGGAGTGTATGGCACTGGCTATGTAAATGAAGGAAGAAGGAAAGAGTTCTGGCTTTGTCTGGATCAAGTGTTCCATAACTAATGCTGCATTGTCCAAGCATTGCAAGTATGGCTTGGTGGGTGGGTTTTTTCCCTTTGGTGCTGTTTTGGTGACTCAAAACCAAACATATTTGTTCCAGGAATTTCTTCTGGAGATGTGTAGTATCTCCCACTTTCTCTGCTTGTAAGGATCTCTCTCAAATCCAGATATATTAAACAAGAGGTTTTATCATTCTGTTAGAAAATTGGGGAAGAAAAAGCCCTGAACTCTCCAGATCTTGTTTTCAAGTATTAGATGAAGTTTGCTGCTGCAAGTCCTTCCAAACCAGTCCCCTTATACAAACATTTTTTGTTTTCATAACCTGCATTATTCTAAAATTCCTGGAGCTTTTTAATCTGCCATCTGAGAGACAGATCTAAATTTCTAAACTGACATCACAAAACACATGTTCAATTTCTGGAATTCTGTTAATTCTGTTTGCTTGGTTTTTTTAAAAAACAGAAGCTTGGGTTTTTTTTTTCTTTATCTGGAGCTTTTTGGGGGTGGTGTGAGAACAAAGTTTCACCCTCTAATGTATGCAAACCAACTCTGAAATGGTACTGTTAGTTAACTTCATTCCCAGACCAACAGGTAGTCACAGTGCTTGTATCTTCTTGACAGCAGTTGCCTCAAAAGTGGGTTTTTTCCTTCCCAGGTGAGCGAGTCTGGTGTTCACAGGCCCCATGTAGCAGGGATACATGGCAGAAGTAACGACGGCGCCTACTCCTTGGTTCTGGCAGGAGGCTATGAAGACGACATAGTAAGTGCCTTGATTATTTATACCTGAGAACCAATCTACCATCTACTTTAAAGACTTCAGAATCACTTTATTGTACAGTCGATGTATAAGGCCTTTCCCCATCTTGATGATGCCTGACCTAGGCAAAGGAAAACTACAACCCAGTAATATGCTCCAACCTGAGAAACAGGATCATCTAAATTAAGTTAAAATTAAAATCTGTGTGTCAGATTTAATCCAGAAGTACCTTTTTGGGGTCTCCATCACATCCACAGTCTGAGCAGAGTCTCAGGGTGTGTGCTGCCAGATCTACCTGAGTCAGGGGAGTGTTCAGAAAAAAACTAGCAGCAAACTTCCTGCTTCCAAATGTTCTGTTTGGTTCTGCAGGCCAAACCTTACCTCTGCTAGGCCATAACCAGGCTCTACTCCTTGTTCTCACAGATCACTGTGGGCTAGGTTACTAGGTAGATTACCAGTCTGCACCCTGAATGCCTGTTAGAACTCATGTAAAGCAGATTGCCACGAGTCTCAGTAGTCGTTCTGTCTTAACTTTGGCTGCAAGGTCCTGTAGAGAGTTAGGTTATCCTTATCTGGATCATGCTGCAGTGCCTCCAAGCAGATCCCCTGCAAGTGGTGTGCCGCTCTCTTGGCGGAGATCTCTTGGCACTGTCAAGGTGTGTGACCAGACAGCAGTTGTCATCCTGACTCTTCTCTCTTGGTGATCCAAGGGAGGACCATAGGCTGAATCTGGGGGCTTAATTGGAGGAAGTATCTTTGAATTTTTTTTGAGAATAAAGCTACTTGATTGCAAGGCTCTTCTGTTCTCACTGTGCTGGTTTTGTGAACGTGTCGAACCCGTCCATGTACGTTTCAGGATCATGGAAATTCCTTCACATATACAGGGAGCGGAGGGCGGGATCTTTCTGGAAACAAGCGCACAGCGGAACAGTCTTGTGATCAAAAACTCACCAACATGAACAGGTCAGTAGCATCTGGGGTCCGTTCCTAACCTTAGCACCTGGCCATCTGTCAACCTGAAAAATGGTTTGGCCTGTCTGTACCAAAAGAAAACTTGAACTGGTTCTGAAGAGTTCTACTTGGTAAATACACTGAGTTGATTGGGTTTTGTCTTCTAGAGCTCTGGCTCTGAACTGCAGTGCCCCCATCAACGACAAGAACGGAGCTGAAGCCAAGGACTGGAGAGCTGGGAAGCCAGTCCGAGTGGTGAGGAATGTAAAAGGAGGCAAACACAGCAAATACGCTCCTGTGGAAGGGAACAGATACGATGGGATATACAAGGTAAGTAGGATTTGAATTTGCCTACTGAATTAGGCAAAGATAACTCTGTTATGGCCAAGGGGTTTTTATAGTGTATGATGGACTCACCTCTGACTCTCTTAGGTGGTGAAATACTGGCCTGAGACAGGGAAATCTGGATTTTTAGTGTGGCGTTACTTACTCAGGAGGGATGATGAAGAACCTGCTCCTTGGACCAAAGAAGGAAAGGACAGGATGAAAAAGCTTGGCCTAACAATGCAGGTATGCTTCTGGGATGTCGTCACTGTTCCCCTGGACAGAGACCTTGATGGATAGTGGGAATTTTTCTATTATACACTGAAATTGAGGTTGAGCTGCTTCACCCTGTGTGAGAATCCAGACAGCCCCTTAGACTGAGGGGGACATGAGTGCTTTTTGTGGGTTCTTTCCTTTCTTCTTGCATCAGGAGGATAAATGGATGAAATTCACTTTCTTGCATGGAATTTCTATAGCCTGAATAAGTACTTTGCAAGACCAGGGTTCTCTTTTGCTTAAAATAGAGACGCCCTGGGGCAGAGTGTCGTTTCTCTGACCCATAATGGTCTGTGAGGTTCTGAAGTAGCCTGTTTGCATTGGATGGTTTTTGTTTTGTGTTCCCCTGTAGTATCCTGAAGGGTATTTGGAAGCTGTTGCAAACAAAGATAAGGAAAAAGAAAATAATGAAGATGAAGAGTTGGATACCCTGGGGAAAAGAAAGAGGAAAAGGAAATCAGCAGGTTTGTGGAGTAGGCAAGTGGATATAGAAAGCCTTGTAGCTTTTTGTGCATATTACCTGGTTATTCTTCTCTGGTGGCTTGTTGGTTGTGTGTTTAAAAAGTGTTTTCTTTCAGGTGGGGAGAAAAAAACTGTTACCTCTCCTACGGGGACTCAAAAGAAAACTAAAGTTGAGCCATACAAGCTGACATCTCAGCAACGATCTCTCATAAAGAGCGATGAAGCCAATGAAAAACTGTGGAATGAAGTACTAGAAGCTCTCAAAGATGGACCTGTATGTCATGCTTTGGGGTTTTGGGTTTGGGTTGGTGGTGTTTTTCCCCCGCTTCCTCCAGAAAAGCGAGAGCTAAATATTGCCCTATCCCTAGACAAAACCTCTTGGCTGCATTAAAGCAACAGCCTCAATGTTTCTTTAAACATCCACAGTGTAACTTTAAAGCACTGTATTTGAGGTCAGTAAGAAGAGACTTAACCAGAACTTGTTTAATGTGACTCTTCATGTTCTTGCTAAGCTTTGTAGAAAAGCTTTCTCTCAATCCCTTGCATTTAACATGGGGTTCTTGGTTCAGTTGTTCTCTTTCAGAGGGGTAGGAGCAATCAGTTGATCCCAATGTTATCTTTACAGAAATTTCTCAGTAAAGTGGAAGAAGCCTTCTTGTGTATCTGCTGCCAGGAGGTTGTGTTTCAGCCAGTCACAACTGTTTGCCAACACAATGTCTGCAAGGTGAGCAAGTGCTACAACTTCTCTGTGGAGCCAGCGAGCCGTGAGCTGACTTGTTTGGTGGTGAGGGAGAAGGGGGGGGTGGCTAGTTTGGGGGCCTTTTAGCACAAGGCAGGCAGGCTTCTAAGTTAAAATTTTATAATTCAATGAAAGTTCTTTTGGCATAGAAAAATCTGTGCTTTAAAGAAAGTTTTGGTAGTGTGTGGCTACTAGATGATTCTTTTAAAAGGTGATGAGAGCTCTGTGGGCTCGGGAATACTGCTCGATGGAGTCAGTGGTGTTTCAGAATTGGGTTTGGAGGAAAGAGGTGAAGGTTTTGCAGAAGCTCCAACAGCTTTTACTAGCTGCAGGGGAAATTCTTCATCTTTAGAAATGTTATGGAACGAAGTATCTCTACTGTGTACCTAAACACAGTGCCCGTGACTAACGAGCTCTGAAGTGGAACGAGGGAAGCTCTCTGTCCTGCTGCCAGCCTCACGTTGCTCTTGGCCTGGTTGATAACTGGGTGAACTGGGCTAAAAAAAGATTCTTCTCTTTGTGGAATAACCCAAACTGCCCATTTCTCTTTCTTAACCCATTACTTGGTGTTGTCCTTCACCAGGATTGCTTGGATAGATCCTTCAGAGCCGAGGTGTACAGCTGCCCAGCCTGCCGCTACGACCTTGGCAAAAACTACACCATGCAAGTGAATAAAACGCTGCAGACCGTTCTAACTCAGCTCTTCCCTGGATATGGCAATGGACGTTGATCCTGTAAAGCACTTCTAATTTCCTTTTGTTCAAACTTATTAATGGGTTTTCAATGGGTTTAATTAAAACGTAGTCCGTGTTCTCCCAGACCCCTAAAAAAAAAAAAGCTTAAAGTTTTCCTTGTTTTTAAAAAAACTATAAACTTCAAGGAATATCCTTTTTGTATGTTTGTGGGTGGGGTTTCTTCCCCCCCTCTCCCCCCCAATCCAAATGTTGAACTTTGAGTTGTGTCCCACTCTCTCCCTGCCCGAAACCGCCATTCACCAGCGCAGTTACTTTTCTAATGGACTTAAAGTGCTTCCGGTAAGGCTGCTAATGATTATAAGAGTTCTCAGAGTGCCCCCTGTGCTCTCTTCTTTGGTATTTTTTTTTTCCTTTTTTTTTTTTTTTTTTAAAAAATTCCCAAAAATGGCTTGGTTGCTAGAACAATCTTCAATATTTGGGGATTTGGCCATCATCAAGGTAGACGTGTGCATCACCTTGGCAGCGTTTCGATGCTCGATTTGTACAAGAGTTCCTGGCTTGTGATCTTTTTTACTGCAAGTGGGTATTTGCTACTTTTTTAAAAAAAAAAAAACCTGGGTTTTTTTATACATTTGACCTATCAAAAGCCATTTCCTGCTAATTTTTTTATATCAAAAAGGAAAAAAGCTGCTTACATATAGCCAAGCAGTTGGAGCAATACGAAGTACTACCTCAGTTGGACTTCTTTCCTATGATGGAACTATTTGTTCAGCCAGGTGCTGTCTTCTATCCAGAAAAATGCCATTGTGGAACATACTAAAGCCATTCTTTAAGTGCCTTTTGTCCTCTTCTGAAAGACTGGGCTCTGAATCACGATATATATATAATTTTTATTTTTTCTTTTTATTTTTTTTTTCATAAGCACTGAATTGTTTAAACTTGCCAACCGGATTTTATTTGGGTAAAATAGAACACTGTATATGATTAGTGTGGATTTACAGATTTTCAGGTTTCCTCCTAATGCTAGGTCTCTATTATGGTAAAGTGACTTAATTTCCCTTCGTTTCATTATGTTTCTACCTGGAAATGGAGAATAACCAATTCTGACTCTTTTATACAAAACAGCTTATCATAGGTGACACCGAGAAGGCGTACTCTTGGGAATGGGTTGTGTGTTTGAAACAACTGAGGTTTGCAGTTTGATACCTCAACGAGATGGGGATGTTTTAAATCATGCTTTACTGCAGACAGACTGGAAGAAATGTGCCTAGTTTTGATTTTCTTAACTTTTACCCTTTATAAAATTATAATGTTAATATGTTAGGGAAAAAAGAAAACAACCTACACATTTTATAGGGATTTTTTTTTGCTGAATTTGTCAATTTTTTGTACAATGTCCGAGGTTTTCTCGAAAATAAATATCTTTTCAGATGAAAGTGACTCTCTTCCTTCAATTCTTTCTATCTGAAGCAGGTTTCCAGACCTAATTACTTGGGTGGGCATTTTAATTTTATTATTAATATCAATAATATTAATTATTAGGATATTGTTACGCTAAGCCTTTTGTTTTTTAAGGCCTGTTACTTTCCTTATGATTTTTTCATTACTAAGAAATTGCTAAAATACTAATTTGATAATTGTCTTTAAAATAGTTGCTTCAAGGCAGTAGCAGAAGGAACATTACATTCAACTGACTTTAAGAGATTCCTTAAACCTCGCTCTTGTCTTGGGGCATAATTTTTATTAGATTTCCACAGCACTAAAATCAAAATATGGATTTGTGGTTGGAATTGTCTGCATGTTTAACAAGCAGGGCCAAAACTGTTAGAGCTTCCATGTCACACTGGAGGTGTCCATGTGTCCACAGCAAGTAGTGTGAGGTCTCCAGAGACGTAAATTAAACCATGGAGGTTTTCATAGGCAAATGCAGATGGAGTAAGAGAAGAAAAGGTTACAGGTGTTTGAGACGTTGGATGGAGAAGCTGTGAAATTGTGCAACTGCTGCTTAATTTTTCCATCTTGAAAACAAGGTTAGTGTTACCTGATATTGGAAGCATTTAATGCTGCTTAACCTTCATTGAAAACTTAATCGAAAACATCCTTCTGCTTTTTAATCTCTGTTGTGATAAGAAGAATTTGGGGTGAGTGGGTGAAATTGAAGGATTGTGTAATTTATCTTGGGAAAAACCTATTGCAATGGATTCCTGAGTGTCCTGGTTGTATTATCATGTGGAATTTGGAAAGCAAATGTTGTTTTCCTGTGCAGGTCTCAGTGTACTGTTGTGTTAGGAGGTTGTGGTGAGGCGGGTGTTGGCCTCTTCTCCCTGGTGACTAGCAACAGGACAAGAGGAAGTGATCTTAAGTTGCACCAAGGGAGGTTCAGATTGGGTATTGGGAAAAGTTTCTTCACTGAAAGAGTGGGGAAGTGTTGGGCCAGGCTGCCCAGGGAGGGGGTGGAACGCTGTTTCTGGGGATGTTTAAAAAACGGGTTGATGTGGTGCGTCAGGAGAGGGTTTAGTGGTTCTGTGCTGTAGGGCTCATGGTTGGACTTGATCTTGAAGGTCTTTTTCAACCCTCATGATTCTGTGATACTGTTTGGCCTGAATTAGAACTTCTCTGTCAAAGGTCTTTTTTGTAGGTTTGGGCTTGCACATCTCAACCTAAGTCAGTGCTATGCACTGTGCTGGTGTCGGGGTTTGGGTATGAAGGGCTGGGGGGTTGTAATGGCAGAGACGGTCACAGGAAATGAACTCTGTGGAGTAAACAGCCAGCATGTGATTTGTTAAAATAAGTGTATTGTAGATGAGGAATGGGGAAGCTGGAATAACTCTCTGCCAAAAAGATTCAACCAAGGAGCTTTTCTTCTGTCTTGGGCCTTTCTAAGGCCAGGTTGGATGGGACCCTGGGCAACCCTGGCTAAGTCCAGGCCTGGAGGTTGGTGGCCCTGCCTGTGGCCGGAGGTTGGAGCTCTGAGATCCTTGGGGTCCCTTCCAACCCAGACCAGTCTGTGATCGGAGCTGGGGTGCAGGGACCCAGCGCCTGCGGCCCGCCGGTGCCTCGCTGTCCGCGGGCGAAGGCCGGGGGCGCAGGGGAAGGATGAGGAAGAGCCCCGCCGCCATGAGGCCGCCCGGGGGGCTGAGGGGGGGCGGTCCCTCCCCGCCCCATTGGCGCAGGGCGGCCGCAGCGCCCCCCCCGCCTTTGCGCTGCTGTGCGGCTCCTCACGTACTCACCGCCCCGCGCCCCCCTCCCCCGGAGCGCAGAGCTGTGTGGTGCTGACGGGCACCCCGCGCCGCCTATCAAAACCCGCCTTCTTCCTCTTTAGCCCAATAGCAGATGAGGGCGAGCTGCCGTCTGCCAAGGGCCGTGCTCTTATTCGCGGAAAGCCACTGAGCGACGTGAGAGCAGCCGGTAGATCCGCCTATTGGTAGGCGGGCAGTTACCC